>JAHKKF010527096.1:1331-17946 GCA_019740295.1 Labeo calbasu
GTTATATATATATATATATATATATATATATATATATATATATATATATATATATATATAAAAAACACAATGTATGGTAAAAGTGTCATCTTTATTAACATCTTTTAATACATCTTTATTAACCCTTTAACTGTCACCGCCTAAGTTTACTTCACCATATTACAAATAAATCCTAATATAATCATGACAAACTTTACATCGTTGGAAAGGTCTAAGACTTTTTCCACTGTTTTGTGTTACAAATTATGTAGGAAAAGTAACAGATTAATTTATGACCAGAGTGCACCTCTAAAATCTACCATAACAGAAGTTCTGACCTTTGTCACAAAAAGACTTTCCTCGTTGTCTTTTTCCCCATCACACTTTAGAAATCATCAGAAATTATATACCAAATAAAAACTTAAAAATCTCAAAATTCATCGTTTGAAGACCATTTTAAAATCAGACATTGCATTAACATGGAAAATGTACATCAAAATCATATTGCAAAATGTTTTTGTTCATGAATTATAAAAATGTAAGTTTGCATAGTGCATTTTCACGTCTGTGTTCAAAAATGGGAGTGACAGTTAAAGGGTTAAACCTGTTCTTTGCAGACTGTGGAGAAATACACAGTCTCTTCACTCAGTTTCATCTTGTTGCGAGTAGCACTATATATGGAGAAAGAGTCGTTATATAAAGGCGCTTCAGTAAATGACAAACGAATAAGGAGCTGGATTCAGCCTCATACTCCACGAACTGCTGTAACCCTTGAACCTGGCTTTATAGACCTGTCTTGAACCTGTCTTTCAAGACATGGTTTCTCTGCCATCTCAGGACACTTTAAAGCAGACGTAAGGCCATGATATAGGTAGATAAGTCCATTTTTGAGCAAACAGGTCTATAAGTCATATGCACCTTTTCTCGTTTTCTTCATCGTAAATTGCAGTGATGGAAAAAGGTTATAGTTTACATAAATCGGACATTGTCATTTGTGCACATGTGAAATGCTTCTTGTGTGCGAGCGAGCAAGCAAAATATATATATAGATATAATAGTTATGATTGTGCCTGGGAAAAACAGCAAGGAGACTGCATTAACGTTTTAATAATTTATTGGTAAACTAGCGCTTTTTTGCTTTCGGTTTGAGAGATGAAGTTGGCGACACTGACTCGTCATCTACGCAGTAGTGATGCGCCTGTTTCACATGGATTACACAACCTGAGAATATTTGTTTTCTATTTGAACTGATTCATCTGAAAGTAGACATTTCACTCTTAATAGATATATTTTTCATATCTGTAAGGAGAGTATTCACGTAATTACGATGTTTCACGCTCAAGTTTACAGAGACCGAGATGGCAGTACTTGGCAGAAAGCGCATCTTGTTTGCTTTATTTTACAAAAGTGCAATGTTTTGTTGTTATTGTGAGTGTACACAAACAGAGTCTTTACTTTTAACTGTATGAACAAAAATGGAGTATTTTAAGAGTAAGTGCACTGATAAAAAAAAGTTTTCAACTTTAAATTTTTCTTCAATTTTTAAGTTTACTCAACTCAGATATCCAAGTTGTCGCATAGTACAACGTTGACTAAACTTAAAATTAAAGTACTCTGCACAGACACTTAAATAGTGCACATTTTTCTAGGTTAACATTAGATTGAGTTGCTACTCAATTTTATAAGTAAAGGCTCAGTTTCTCAGGGGAGCGCAAAACATTTATGCGAGAATGCAAAACTGGTGGAAATTATGTGAGGTGGTTGGAAAAGCTAGAATAAATGCAAAGGCATTGAAATATAATAATGTTTTGGGAGGCGTTGTCATTTCTATTTTTTGTAAAGACAGATTTTCTATTGTGTACCTTGAAATACAACAAGACTTTCTTCACTGTGTGGATTAATTTGTATGTCAAAATAACAAAGGGAAAAAAGAACAAGCATTGATGCTGTGTGTGAGAGAGGATTTATAGAAAAATCTACAATACAAGTGGCTTTCATCACACCACAGGAGAGCCGTCGCATGGATTGATTTGATCTTTAATCTGCAGCCACGTTGAGACTGTGAGAATCTGATGAGCTTCTAATACACACGTTGCTACATGTGATTTCAGTAATGGAAACAATATTAATATTAAACGTTATTGAATGTACTTAATCAAAAGGTTAAAGCAATAGCAATGCATTTTGCCAAATAAATGAATGTCTAATTTAAAGTGATTAACTAAATCAAAAGGTTAAAATAACAAATGAATTTTGGAAATAAATTAATATCTAATTTAAAGGTGAATTACTCAGGGGCAAAACATTAAAGATAACAATATTAAAAGCTCATGCTGCAGAATTTTCTTCCACCTACTTTGCATCCATCAACTTTCATGCTTAGTTACATATTCAACCTTATTCCTAAGTGATATTTATTTTGTTTGAGGCGGGCACCCCTGGGGGCAGGAATAAAACCATAAATCCATTGTTGACATGGCAACCATTAAACCTGAATTTCAGGATTTCAGCATGAGGCCGTTTGGCAGTGTGATAAAATGTGTGAGAACGGAGCAATTGAAGCAGCAACTGTTGTGTCTATAGACTGCGGTTTCTCACAGAGAATCTAAGAGTCATTCTTACCAGAACTGCTCTCCTGCTGAAAACATACAACTAAACAGAACCTACAGAAAAGAAAGCATGCTGCACAAGGTTCTGAAGCCGAGAAACAAGTCTTTGTGGAACTGTGATGCATTAGCTTTTGTCGCTGCTAATTTCTGATTAAACGATAAGGTTTTGTTCCTTAGTTGTTCGTATTTATACTCACGCTGGTATCTTGTGCCCAAAACATGATACCGAGAGTGCTTTGGCAAAGTATGCAAAGACATGCTGTGGTAAACTGATATGAGCACAGTCATGGGATTGGTGTAATATCATAAACGCATTCTGGCTAGCGTGCAGCAAAACAAAGCCAGAAGTCTTGTAATCCTTAAGCGTCTGAAACACCATTGAGTCATCATCCACAAAGTAGGCCCTGAATTATCAGCACAGTCTACGCCAAAAATAAGTAATTAGAACACAGCGTACACACTGACATTTTAACTAGCTAAACACATTAGTTAACGTTCATTCTGTTGAGGTATTATTGCTGCTATTAACCACTTATTTTGCCTTCAAATTATTTTAAGTACATCTAACC
This sequence comes from Labeo calbasu, assembly GCA_019740295.1. Classification (NCBI taxonomy): domain Eukaryota; kingdom Metazoa; phylum Chordata; class Actinopteri; order Cypriniformes; family Cyprinidae; genus Labeo; species Labeo calbasu. The sequence goes on from JAHKKF010527096.1 coordinate 4,489, forward strand.
TAATTAAAATCCATTAGGCAAAAATGATTAGCTTTTTCATTATGTTTTGCCACAAAGTACTTACACACTTTAGAAATCTGACTTACACATTCTAATAATGTTCATTTTGGAGTCAGTTTGACAACTTAAAAAGCTAATGCAGAAAAACAAAAATAACAATTGAATAACTGGTAGCAGTGCATCTAGAACTGCACCTAAATTGTATTTCTTCAGAACAACTGAAGTATATTTTTACATTTTATGAAGACATTTGTATATCTCGTATATATTGAGATCTTAAAATCACCTTGGAGTCTATCAGACCACAAAACAGAACATGACGGTTAAGAATGTTGAATGGATATCAAAAATAAATAAAAAGAAAAGTAGAATGAAATCCGTGGTTAAACATTCAGCTGCACAGCTGTGTTATGAATGGCATTTTCAAGATGCACATGGACTTCATCAGGTCATTCACCAAATCCAACAGATCCAAAGGCAGGTGATCGTACCTATTTTACAAACAGAATAAGCTGGAAATAGAGAATGGGCATTTGTTTACTCATCAGCTAAAGCCGGAAAAGTTGTTCATGTTAAAGCAATGACATTGGGTAGCAAAAGAAATCAAAACAAAAGTGAAAGACAGACACTAGGTGGTTTTCGTATAGTATGGTCAGACAGCAGGGTGAGTAAGTGCAGCCAGAGGAGGTGAACTTGACATTGTGAAGAACAGATGGTGCAATCCAGAAATCACTACCGTTAAAGCACAGGTTTACAACCTGAAAATACATCTACAGTAGCACTTGTGGTCATGTTTTAATATGTGACCCTGGACCACAAAACCAGTCATAAGTAGCAATACCCAAAAATACACTGTATGGGTTAAAATGATCGATTTTTCCTTTTATGCCAAAAATCATTGGGATATTAAGTAAAGATCATGTTCCATGAAGATATTTTGTACATTTCCTAGAGTAAATAGATCCAAAAATAATTTATATAGTAATATGCATTGCTAAGAACTTCATTTGGACAACTTTAAAGGCGATTTTCCCAATATTTTGATTTTTTTACACCCTCAGATTCCAGATTTTCAAATAGTTGTATCCCGACCAAATATGGTCATATCCTAACAAACCATACATGAATGGAAAGCTTATTTAATCAGCTTATGATTCATAAATCTCCATTTCAAAAAAATTGCCCTTGTGACTGGTTTTGTGGTACTGTATGTTTCAACTGCTGCAGACATAATATTCACGTCACAGGCAAAACATATGATTTTCACAAAAAATTTAAAGGGATAATTTACCCAAAAACAAAACAATAAGCCCCAAGAAGCCGTGGTTTACAGTGAATTTTTAACAGCTAATGGGCGTCGTTAGGCACGACACAAAGCGGAGCTTATTGCGGGGCTTATTGCCGTTATAAAACGTTTATTCCAGTTCGCAGTAAGCTTTTAAAAAATAAAACAGAGCATTAAAGTGTAATTATATTAATGAAAACATTATTCTTCCACCAAACAACACCCAGAAAGGTAGTAAGGATATCGTTAAAATAGTCCATGTGACATCAGCTGTTCAACCAAATGTTACGAAGCTACAAAAATACTTTTTGTGCGCAAAGAAAACAAAAATAACTTATTTGCCATCTGTCGTGAATGCATGTCGCTGACTGACACAGAAGAGAAGAAACTGTTGAATAGAGTTGGTTTTTTGTTTTCTTCATGCACAAAAAGCCTCCAGTCTTTCACACTCCAACCCTTATTTTCTTTGGCAAATGCAGAGTGTTTTTTTGCAGTAGATAAAACTAATAAACGGTTTCTTTACTGGTACACAACCTCTCAGTCCAGCCTATCATAACCGTTGGCTTACAGTTCAAGATGAAATTGGAGGTTCCTCACAATTGCACATCTCAACCAGGTCTTTAAAAGCCATTTTAAGGTGATCCCACGTTCAGGTGATTTTTATCCTTCTTTCAACAATGCTGACTAGTTTTCCTTGACCAGCCACAGCACTTTAGATTCTGCACTGTAGTGGTCATTCTATGCTTTGAAATAATTATGTGGATATTGTAACCATTCACATCCAACATCCAAAACTGACTGACCAAATTTAGCCATTTTAGTCGCAGAGATAAAATAACATCTAATAATAATGTAATACCTGCTACATAGTGATTTATTAAATTAGAGGCTAGGAATAATGACTGCAAGCTTGGTATGACCACTTGGCCAAAAATGTCATCTGTACAATTCGGTGGGTTTCACTGCATCATGACAAATCATACAACTGAAACTTGGAACAGATACTTTAGTGTTACACTCCAGGCACAACATCAAACCATGCATTCAAAATCCGTAATAAAAGTCACTTTTGGGCACTAGTACTGTATATACTCACACTGTATACTGACAAGCAATAAAGTTGTGTTTCAGTTTACCATAAAAATAAATTAATTTGTGTTTTGGAGACAAACAAAAGACTTTGAAATGAGATAAGGATGAATACATGAAGACAATTATTTTTTCTTTTTTTTTGCATCCCACAGTTCTATACAAATTTTGTAAACATAATACACAAAAAATGGCTTTAAACTCAAAACGGCTATCAACGAAAGGCACTGGAGCACCTAAGCGCATTCATTTAGTGAGAATTTTAATGCTTCACCTCCAACCCTCATTAACTTCTCTCAAAGTCCAGTTCTGTGAAATGCCAACATCAAGGTGGCATTTAACTCTGTTGCTTTCCTTCACAAGACAGATCAGACCACCACTTAGTGCACATCATTCCTATATTCAAAGTCATCATCATCTAGAGGACTGTCACTAACAAAATCATAAGTTGCAGACAAAGGAAGTTGAAAGAGCCTTAAAAGGGTCATCCAAAAATACGCCTCAAACCATCTGGATCCACTGCAGTTTGCGTAGAAGGCATAACTAGACGTGGACGACACAACGATTTGCATGCGTCACCATAGTGAAAATTATCTGTTTAACTGGGAAAAGTAAAAGAAGAGAAAAATCATTGGTTTTGCAGCTGCCGACCCTAAAATAAGCAACAGGTTTGATTAGATGCACTGTTGATTTGTTGGTGGTTCAAAAAGTCCTTCTCTCTAATAACTGGAAAGTCTAACAACATTTTTCAGATCTCAGTGAGAGTTTCTGTTTCCCTACTCACTTGAAATAGGTCTCACTCTACAGGCTGGCTAATCACTGTGTAATGCATGCAAAATTGACTGGGTTTATCAAGAGGCAAACTGAACCGCAAAGCTTGAACTAGTGGCCCCTGCGAGCAAAGTTTTCAGCTGAGCGCTGTGAGGTGGTAAGAGTTCGGCGTAGCAGTTGATGAGTCATTCACGGCGCACAGACACCGCTTTTTTCACTGTTGACAGTCAGCTCCCAGACTATGAAAGCCTTGTTTGTCTTAGAAATGGGCTTTGGCTGAGAGAAACACAGCTGGTTTGGGCGATCAGATCTCTAAATGTTCAACTTTCCAACAGGAGTCATTCAAAAGCAAGGAACGGGAGCTGCCTGTTGGGAAATAGTCCCGGATTAAAGGAGCCAAAAGATTGAAAAAGTAATTTAAAAAATAATGGGCTTTTTAATGACTAAACCTAAGGGACACCCAGATGTGCTCTTTGTTAATTTTCACTTGTGTAATGTAAAATTCCAACTGCTTAATTACTCTAGTATACACAAAGCAAATGCTTTTAACGAAGCAATTATGGGAGACAATCTCGTCATGGCACCACAGCTTTCACAAACACCCCCTGCCACTTGGACAGACTGTTGTTGTCAGAGAAAAAAACTCTGGTTTCTCATGTGTTGGATGACAAATGAAAACATATTAGCGTTTATTAATGGTAACATTTTCACCCGGGCTTTCTAGCGTTACTCTCTCAATGTTACGGGTTGTTTCAAAGCAAGTCATTATACAAATGTTGATATCAGCTATTTGCATTAAAGTTTCAGCAAAGAAAATCTGTCTTCACAGCAATAGGGATTTTTTTTTTCTGCTGTCTTTGTTGAGCCAGTGTTACTTCCATTGGCCACAACAAAACTTTTAGCAATTTTCCAAGTATATTTATATTTTTCATTAATTGTTTCTTCACATTTTTTTTCCTTTACAAACAAAACATTTACCAAATATTTGTTTAAAAAAATGCAATGAGTCATAAAATGATTAATTACAACCATAAGGTAAATACTCCACAAATAAACTTTTGTTAGAAAAAAAAAAAAAAAAAATGCAGCACACGATTTATAACGCTGCCGATTGGTGTGTAATTTAAAATTAATCCAGACAATTCCAAGACCATCAGAAGTCAGTTGCAGTTTCCACAAAATCGCATGTTAGTCAGCTAGTTTATCCTCATAACAGATCAGCCAAATTTGCAACTACTATGTAAACAACTAACAGAAAACCAAACATTTAAAGGAATAGATCATTAATTACTCACCCTCATGCTGTTCCAAACACTTTAGTTCATCTTCACAACACAAATTAAAATATTTTTAATGAAATCCCAGAGTTTCCTGACCCTGCAAAGACAGCAATACAACAGCAACTTAATTTTATGAAGCTACTCACGAACGTGCAGCGAAGACTGACACAGAAGAGAAGAAATTGTTGAATAAAGTCGTTATTTTTGTTTTCTTTGCACACAAAAGTATTCTCGTACAGTAGCTTCATAAAATTGAAGCTGAACCACTGATGTCACATGGACTATTTTAATCAATGTCCTTACTACTTACTACTTTCTGGGCCTTGAACATGGTAGTTGCTGTGCTGTCAATGCAGGGTCAAAAAGCTCTTGCAGAGTTTCTGCAGGTTTTATGAGGGTAAATTTAAGGAAAAAAAAAAAACAATACAGCAATATGTTCTCTAAGTATAGTTCGAGTTTTACTTTCACTTTCTAATTAGTAGCAATTGTTTGTTTTTAGCTCGTTTCAGTTTTCCCTCTTTTCCTCGCTTTCTTTTGGTAAAAGCGCTGTGCACATTTTACTTTCACTTTCAAATTCGCGGCAATTCGCCGTCAACCAGTTGTTTGTTTTTAGGTCGTTTGAGTTTTCCCTCTTTTCTTCACGTTCCTTAGGTTTTAAGTAGCTTGTAAAAGCATTGTGCGCATTTTACATTCACTTTGAAATTAGCGGCATTAACGTAACGTACCAAACTTTAATTAACTAAATGAATAAAAATACGCCATGTTATATGCCTAACATAAAATAATAACTTACACAAAGTTTAAAGATATACAAAACTGAAAATCAGTAAACACTGCGTTACCAAATAAATAAGAAACGTAGAATGTTTATTATCAAAACGAATAAGAAAGCTTGGAAGCACGGCATACACCTTGATGTAATATACATTTAAAAAAAAAAAAAAGACAGCTTAAATAAACAAAAATGAGCAAACGCTGTGGAACCAAATAAATTTAAGACCCGTGGAAACCCTGTCTTGGATTTCATCAAAAATATCTTCATTTGAGTTCCAAAGATAAATGAAGGTCTTACGGGTTTGGAACGACATGAGGGTGAGTAATTAATGACAGAACATTCATTTCTGGGGGAACTATCCCTTTAAGTTTGTGAAAAGGATCTACAAAATAAAGAAATATAACATTTTCATTGCCTGTGCAGCACTGTCTGAAAGTGCAAAAGGCTCCAGGCCAGCAGTTTGTCCTTATTGCCGTTCCCTTTTTTAGCTAGTAGAAGAATGCACCAGGTACTGGTATCAAACCCTGTAAGATTACTAAACAGACAACTCCTGGAATATATAAGGGAGGCAATAAAAACATGCAACCTTCAAAATATTACATGAAAATAACAAACAAATGCGAACAAAAAAACAAATCAGACAACATCTTTCAATATTTAACGCTTTCCTTTGAAAACAAGGTTGCGCTGGGACAGAGTTCTGAGATTTTCTCTTATTGAGTATTACAGTACAATAACAGAAAGCTCAGACCCTCTGCAAATCAGGCAGTGAAACTCCAAGAGCTGCTGTTTTTCTTCTTTTGCCAGTGGAGATTTTGTTGTGCGCTTGTTAGTGCCTGCGTATGAAGAGAAGATATATCATGCACTGAAGGGGGCAATGTTGGCATTGTTATTGCCCTTTTAGATCAAAAACATCATTAGGGAGCATGTATCTTGACATTCTGTGTTGATTTTTTGTTCTTGCTGGAGGATCAATAGATTTCCAGTGCCAAGGAACATAAAGGGTGGCGATTTCTGCCTATTGTAAGAGCAGCCGAACAGCTGTTGGTAAATATCATTACAATATTACGTTTTATCGCTGGTTTAATAGTGACACATTTGATGGCCATGCTCAGAGGACATTAACATTTAGAACGATCAATAGAACTTCTGGTTGCAGATTTTATGAGAAGCATTTCCCTGTGATAGAAGAATTTGCAAAAGACTTATAGTCAATTGCAACTAGATTAATGAATGGGAGATGGATGGAGGATTGGCTACTCTGATGAGCCACGAAGATTTACTTCTGCATAGACAGACAGATGGACAGACAGACACATACCCTCCAAAATGAAACGAAAATTGCTCATTGAAAAGATTGCTTTTCGTGCATGGTTTAAAAATTAGAACCGTGCCTTTGAGATGCAAAATCCAGAAGAATACTTCTCCTGTCAGATCTAAATTGCTAATGCACACCGTATGGGAGCCGAGTATCCCTTTCAAGGATGGGAGTCTTAAAGACACAAACCTGATAGCTGCGCACTTGATCAAAGCTTGGCCATGCCATGTTTTTCCCACTGAGGAGCTGCACAGATGCATAGCAACATGCATATTCTGAGCCACATTTTCAGATTGTGGGAGTCTGACAGTACAATTGCCAAATATCACAAACAAAATGAACGAACAGCAGCTAATTGGCCCTTCCAAAACTTAATTTTCTTAAAATTCTTCCAACAACTTAATAGAGAGGATGTATTGCTAGGCAACATATTTAAAAGATAGCACCACTGGTAGCAGTTGGAAAACACATCAGTCTCTGCACATGAAAACATTATCCATTACAACTAAACACTTAAATTAAGGTATTAATCCAGATTAATTTGAAAACGCATCTTTTCCTTCTTTGGTTTGGCCTTTTGTCAACATTGAGACAGTGATTTTTGTCAAGCAAAGCTCTATAAATGCGTTAGAAAAAAATTGTTTTTTCACTGTAGTGTGTACTAGGGCTGGGCGATATACTGGTAGACACGATTAATTTCATTGGTAGAAATTTGTCAACTGGTGATGATTTTGGTCATGGTCACAAAAATGATAGCGTACAGGCATTTTTAAGCATTGTGCTTTAAAAACGAGATTTTATTTTGTTGAAACGCAGTCAGCAGTGAAAGAAAATTCATTTCGCTACATGCACGTGCTATCCGAAACACTGTTTCTGAGAACTCTCAGAGAGGTGCATGCATGTGAAGAGTTATTTTTGCTGCTTTATAGACCTTGAACAGTTAAATACACACACTTCTATGTGTCAAAATGCCTGTCTTTGCAAGTATCCTCATGAACACAGTAATTTAGGTCTTAAGTGAAAGCAAACAGCCGAGAAAGAAAACATGTGCAACAGTATATTGGATCCGGGTAACTCTTAAAGTGACAGCAGCCATTCATGTTAATCACAGAGGACGCGGTAACCTAAAATTGTCCGTCAGTGACAGAATTTTTTTTTTAATCAGTGACGGAAAAATCTGAAGGTCATCCGTCACTTTGACAGATTACACTAAGGGTGATCTATTGTAATTTGTAACGTTTCAGTTGTCCAGTTGGCGGCGAGTGTGCTCCCGTGTAGCAGCAGAGCACTGGATCCAGAACAAAAATGAAACTGTCATGAATCTTTTGCTATGCATTTGATTGTGCACAGGCGAGTACCCAGTTTAAGCTACATCGATCAATCATGCTACATTAAAGAGCGTCAAAATGGTATTCATTGCTTGAATTTCTTAATGAAATGGACAGAATTGGAAATCTGAGACTTTGTTTCATATCAAAAGTAACAAAGCTCATAGCTTATTTAGCCTATTGCGATTTATTGGATGGGAGGTGCACTATTTACTGTTCATTCATCAACTGAAAACAGCATAGACCAAAAGATTGATTGGGATTTAAAGGGGTCAACGGATGCCCATTTTCCACAAGTTGATATATCTTTAGGGTCTTAATGAAAACTTTATAACATACTTTGGTTAAAATTTCTCAATGGTAGTGTTAAAAAAAAAAACTTTTTACCATGTCAAAATCAGCTCTGCAGAAATCAGCCTATTCTGTTGCATTTTCCTTTAAATGCAAACCCCGCCCCCTCTTCTGTGGAGTGACAAGCCACGCTCTGTTTACTTTAGCCACGTTTAGCTGCTGAACTTACTAACTAGCGCGTTATTAGGAAAGGTGATTGCAAAGATTCATAAAAAAAACCCTTGTACTCACTTCTGTGAAGTGAAGCTGGATCACAAACGATTCGCACAAACACAGATGGATATATGTAGGTCGGGAGGCGCATTCCCTCATAAGGCGCATTCACAAACGTAATCGTTATTGTAATCCACTGCATCTTCAGTGGTTCAGATGTCGGGAGTAAATGACAACCACTGTGTTCATTATTACATCCAACAATTCAACAACATTCGACAACATTCTTGTCTACATCCCTGCTTCAGCATCGAAACAATGGCGATCGGACTGTTACAGCTCATTCGGGGTGGGTCTAAGGTAAGACGCCATGACTTTTCTATGGTATCAAAAATGTTGACATCAGAAAGACCCCATTTAAAGCAAAAATAACTATATTGTGATATATATCGTTGCCATGAAATAAAATTATTTATACTGTGCTAAAATTTTGGTTGTATCGCCCATCGCTAAAAATCGTATCATTGAACGTCAGCAACCTTTCAAATACATCCTGATTCTTTGTATGTTTATGAATGCCATGCCAGCTTCTGTGGCTATTTTTACGGCAAGAAAAATTAATGATAAAACTATATCTGGTTTTCACAGTCTACCTTTTCAACGACACTTAAACTGAAATTGGTTTGAGTTTGTTAAAAATATCTTCAAAAGTGTCAACCGAGTAAAAATGGCTTCTTACAGGGTTAAAACCAGCAGATCTAATAAAACATGCTTCATGGATAATGGGTTTTAAATATATCCTGATTAATGTGGACGTAGCCTTAGAGAAACTATATGGACTAATGGTTCATAATGGTTCACTTTCAGAGTAACACTTCTCTTAATATCAATTGTGCGTGTCATAAATTGTGGGTGATGTAATTTAAGCATTGTGTATCAATATTGTATTACCACAAATATAATTTCACTCTTCTTGTTATTAGTAGCTTTCAATTTATAAGCCTTTACAAACATTACTCATGTAGTACCTCTTACAGCACTGCAACCCATGCAGTTCCGTCGCAATTTTCAGTACGTAATTATCCTTATTAGAAGGATAATTGTCATTTTGGGAAAGAACGTGTTTACATCCGATGATAAATTCAGCCTTAGCGAATTCCTCTCATGCACAAGTTCCCAATACAGTAGAAATCAAAGGGAGTGAATCATATAACTGTGTTTTAGATAAATACAAGCCAGTCGAGGCCAACTCCTACATTCGGCCCACAGTGTACTGTGATGAGATTCTCCATTTCACAAAAGCATTCCAGCACAATAGTACTGGAAGAAAAGAACTGTCCCTTTCATGAGCGCTGCCAGTGAGTTTACACGCTCCACTTGTTTTTCTCTTGTGTCTCAGCTAATTCGCTAGAGTTGCCCACTCACCCTCTGCAAAGAACACACATACACATGATCCAAGGCCACATTACGCTGGACAAACTTTCCCACTAACTTATTACTCACTGAGAACCCGTCACTGGGGAGAAACGGAACAGGTGTCCTATTTTCTCAAGAAGACTATGGGGATAATGACAACAAGCTCTCATTAACACAAACGTTCTGTAGCTTTTATACACATATGCAGCAAAATATGAAAGCCAAAGTCAGATGAAGTTTAGAATTCAGTGATTACCTGAGAAAAGCCTTCAGATCTTTTAGATGTCAAAAGGTTTAATTAATGAGGGCTATGTGTTCTAAAAAGTTCTATACCTAATAAAGTATAACATTCTATATCTAAATCTCACAAGCTTTCTGGACGAAAGTAAGAGGTGCTTGTCATGAGAGCCAGCAGCACCGGCCCGAAAGATGTCCCACGAGCTGGACGTTCCGCCAGAGCCTTGTATTTTCCATATTTTCATGAAGGCATTTCACATGAGAACTTAAGAGACTAATTGGCCCACAGAGATGAGCAGTATTGTTAGTTCTGCCCGGCTTCCAAACCTAGACCTGCCACATGAGTGGTTAATCACCTATGAGACTTACACCTGACTTAACAGACACTTTCATATCCAAAGAGAAGCTGTTACCAGTCAAAGGTGCCTTGAGCCACATTTTACCCCAATGTGAGATTCCACTTGAGTTTAAGGAGAGAAGATGGTCTGCGTAAGTGCAACAGAAGCAATGTGGGCTGGAAAAGACTCAATTTTTAAGCCAGTATTTTCAGCCAGGTAACACTCAAACTGATACTTCATTTGACAAGATCATGTTATATCAAAGAAAACATCATCAGTGTATAATACCTATGAATCATTCATTTATTTTTCAACACTGATAAAAAAATAAATGTTTCTCAAGCACCAAATTAGCACATTAGAATAATTTCTAAAGGATCATGTGACACTACAGACTAGATTAAATATAGATATTCTCCAGATAGATATACCAAGGCTGCATTTATTTATTGAAAAACAGTAAAATATATTTTAATAGAATTTTAAATTTTATATATTAAAAACTACTGAACATTTAGAACATTTTAGGACAATCCTGCCAGGATATACAGTCACTTGTAGAATTTAATGTAAGGCACTGGCAGGGGATCTTCCCCGAGGAGCAGTCAAAAACCCTGCAAACTACATTGTCACAAAATCAAAGGTTCCTCAAATGTCACTGGTTTTTGCATTCCCTGTCTGTCAATTCAATTTTAATACACATCTGACTCCAGAATCACGATAAGAGAGACAAGAGATGTTCTATTGTGTGCTCTCTTATGCAACACAGCACACTGATGTACAGTACAGTAAATGTAAAAGAGGCACCTTACATCATACCCAAGACCCAGAGTCAATTTAAACACCATTCTGCTATTCTACTTACACATGATATTGATTTCATTCTACCTTGAGGAAAAAAAGACAGCTTATTGCCAAAATTAACGTTGTGCATGCACAAAACAGAGTGAAACACAGGATCAAGATCATGCATGGAATTAAATAAAAATATCACTTGATAGAAGAACACTAAACCTCTTTTTTTAATATATCAATCATCCTGCTATGCAACCACGGATGCAATAAACAGAAGAAAATATTATTTAGTGATTACAAATGCAAATGGTTTATTAATTAGAAACTGGTTTAACATTATCCAATAAGCAAGTTTTAAAATTTGATTGCTGACCATTCATCTTCACCTGCATCAGCAATCTTCATTTTATGAGTTCTTAATCTCATTTTTGATAATTCCTTGACCTTGCCTTTCATGCAGTGTGTCTCTAGATCTATAACATAACATTAATTTCTTGCAAAGATATAGAATATTATTATTTTTTAAAAGTTATGCCATGCACTTATTTAACATCTGTAGATAAAGTAACCAATAAAGTGCACAAGCCACATAAATGGCATTTACCAGGACAGATTAGAACAGTTGCAAAGCAAGGCCTCATCAAGTGTAGCAAATCAAGGTTACATTTGATGAAAAACTGAATGTAATAGGGGAACTTGCTGCACTGTATGAAAGCCACTGTATTTGGTTGGAGCAAAGAAAAAAAAACAGCAAAGGATACATCAAAATACTTTCATACATACAAATTCTCAATCCAAGTCTCTCATACATCATACATGTTATGTACTGATGCTTCTAGTGTGATGCGGGAAAAAAAAACCTCTATATTATACGAGTATATTTTTTGTTCACATATATGAGATCTCTCACATGTTCAACCCCCTCGACCATTGTCTGATGCACTGACTGATCCATCTAACCCATAAAAATCCCACACTGACAGTAGCAAATGTAAAGAAGTAGAAATAAAACAGGAACAAAAACAATGTCCAGAATGATAAGACAGAGACAGTTCAAACTTCAGGCTATTCAGTGTTTTCGTAAAAAGAACAAAACACAATTCCAAACACAATACTTAAGTAAACGTTACTGAAAAAGTACTGAAACATACAAATTTATTAATGTGACTTACCATAAACAGGTGTTTAAAAGTGTGTTCACCCTCTCAATCCATTTGCATCCTTTAAAATATACATTAGTACGTAAGAAATTAACAACTATAACAGTTGCAGATGTACAAATTGGTTATATTGAATTAGGGTTTGTATTAAAGTATCATATTTACAGAAACGCACCTGCTACAGGAAACTTTTTCATAGGCTTCAGTGAGTTCATCTTTCAACATCGCACCTGCGCAATCAGTGGTAGATAATGGCGTCGCGAAGAGGGAATCTCTTAAAGGGGCCGTGTCGAATTTGCCCCAAACTACGTTAAAGGAGAAATCCACTTCCAGAGCAAAGATTTACAGGTAATGTACTCACCCCCTTGTCATCCAAGATGTTCATGTCTTTCAGTCGTAAAGAAATGTTTTTTGAGGAAAACATTTAAGGATTTTTCTCCATATAGTGGACTTCTATGGTGCCCCGAGTTTGAACATCCGAAATGCAGTTTAAATGTGGCTCCAAACGATCCCAAATGCGGTCGTAAACGATCCCAGCCAAGAAAGAAGGGTCTTATCTAGCGAAACAATCGGCTATTTTCATAAAAATGATACAATTTACTTTTTAATGTCAAACGCTCCCATCTCATGTTCTCCCCTTTTTTTTCCCAAAATGCCAGCTATGGGGCACAGTGAGCTAAATGTTATGGGATAAGTTGAGCCAACACTTTAACCTGACCCAACATAAGGTATTGAAGTTAAGTTAAATCTCTGAAGTATAAACTGGTATTTTAATGTGATATTATGTAACTAGTTTAGTTGATCAAATTATTTGTAGTTTGAAAGGGACAGTGTACAAGTGCACCAGATGTTTCTCTGAGAACCAGAAGATGCTTTCCACCACATTTTAATCATATAATAACCTGTTTGAATTTGCAGAAAAGCTAGCGTGCCAAGAATCTTTTGACTAAACTGTATATTCGTTTCAGTGACATTTATTCCTTCTTTCTAATTCAGTTTTTATCTAATTTTACTCAACAAACTTTCTGTTTAATCTGTTTTGGGGAAGGTTAAAACTTTAGTTTTCAACCTATTGTTTTAAAAATGCAAAAAAATAAATATTGAAAATGAAACTTAATTTGATTGGTTTTATTTTAAGTTAGCTTTAAGAAAAGAGCTATGA
>JAHKKF010527098.1:0-20197 GCA_019740295.1 Labeo calbasu
AAATTAAAACTTAAATGTATGCGGGGCAGTATAAAAAATATACAGATAAATATAATTTAAAATAAATTATTTTATTTTATTTTTATAAATTTTTTTTGAAGGCCTGACTTTTTTTTTTTTTTTTTATTACTTTATTTTATTTTATTTTATTCTATTTTGTTTTCCTTTATTTTATTTAGTTTTTTGTTTTGTTTTATTTTGTTTTCCTTTATTTTTTTTTTATTTTATTTTATCCTTGTGTTCATTTTGATAACTCAGAGTAATAGTTTTATGTAGCTGATTAAACACTTTAAAATTTGAAGCAATCCAGTAAAATTGAAAATCTAACATTTTGGGATTTAAGTTAAGGCTGTCCTCATTTTTAGTTTTTTTTTTATCACAATTCTCTTTTTCTGCATTTCATTTCTGCTCTAGTTTTTGACAATTTAACCTGGCATAGAATCAACTCAATACGGGTTTTGTTTTTAGTATTTTTTTTCTATTTTGTGAGATTTTTTAAAAATAACAGTTTGCATGTTCGTTTTATTTTTGTGATTGTAAAATCTGAATTTTCAGCAGCAATAATTCCAGTTTTTAGTATCTCATTATCCTTCAGAATTGCTGATTTGCTACTGAAAACAGTTGATATTGGTGTTAAAAAAATAAAAAAAATGTTACTGCTGTTATAACATTTATAGTAATTGTAATACTTTTATTCAGCAAGGCTGCACTCAATTAATCAATTTCCTAAAATAAAAAATAGTAGTGTATAATACATAAATATATCAGTGTTAAGTAAATTAACGAATGCATTTTTCAATACTATTTACAGGATCCTTATATGCTCAGAAGTCTGTAGCCGTTCCCGCCACTGTCACAGCCATGTTCCCAGGCCAGATCTCCACCCTCAGTCCCGGCATCCCTTCATCCTCCTCCTCTTCCTCCTCAAAGGGCCCTGACTCCGTGGAACCAGCCACAGGAGTGTCACCCTAACAATCACCAGCTCCCTAAACCAAACATCCAGTCAGTCCAACCCAAACTCCAGTCTCTCCTCAGAGCGGCGCGAGCCGTTCTGCCCTCTAGAGGCGACGTTGCAAATCACGATCTCCGCCTCCTGCACAAACCGCAGCTGTGTTTTCCTTCCATTAAAGGGAGGACCACACACACACACACACACGCTCTCGTACAAACTCATCAGCTGTTAAAGCTCATCACGGACCCCAGCGGCTCCTTTCCACATGTTTTCTCAGGACTGAGAAGTTTTTAAAGATGTTTGATATAACCGAATACCTCAGCTGTCTTAATCTCAGTGCTATCGTGAGTGGAAACACAATCTGCAATCACGCCTTTAATAGTGGTTCACTCACTGATCTGCGAAGCAATCGTGGCATGATTGAAATCTACTTCTGCCAAAGTCACATTCGTGAGGTTGTGGTATGACTTATTTTTTGCTGTCTATTAATTCTCTTATTTAAAGTTTGCTGAATTTACCTCATCTGCAGTGAATTGAAAAGACTCAGGATCGATTATGATACTGCTGTGTTGCTCTTTTACGGATTTTAAAACGCGCTACAATCACGGTCGAGCGTCGCAAAGTTGGTTTGGTAAGAAAAGGGGTCTCCGATATTGTTTTTCCTCCTTTTTTAAAAAAATTATTTACTTGATTTTATTGTTTTCTATTTCCGTTTTTTAGCTTCTAGATACAGAAATATTAATATGATTTGAAAAGAGTTTTGAGTTTGAAATTGCGTTTTACACAGCTGAGAGGTTTTGGTTTTTTTGTTCTTATTTAGACATATTTACAGGCAACAGTTTGGTTGAAAGATTTTTCTCTACCTCAGACACAAGACAATGTATGGTTGAAAAGAAATTACGTGGACACGCACGCTTTGTGTCGCTCCTGTCAATCATTTCTGTGCGTTGGACGATCATGTACGGGCTCGTGAATACGAGAGCCTCGATTTAATGTGCTATTCTTGCATACGAGTTCTTTAAACAAACCAGGTCACGGAAAAGCAGGATAACGTTCAAATCGGAGACGATTGGATGTTTTTTATTTTGTATTTTAATTGTTGAACTTCAGACCTCACGTATCTTTCCATATTGGAAAGCGAGTTTCTCAGGAATTTCTTTTTATTTTGTTTTTTTTCTTCATAAAATTTTGACTTCAGAACCTCCTGAAACGAATGACACTAGATATGACTCGGTCAGCGTGGGACTGAAATAGCTACCTCAGTCAGGATTTACCTCGGATGTAGTTCAACCGCCTGCAGTGCGTCACTGAAATGCTTCAAAACGTCTCTCAGGTAATGAATTAGCAAAATACCTCAGTTAATACGGCAGTGCGAGATGAGATTCTTGTTTGAAGATTTTACAATGCAGTATCTCATATCCATGAAGTATTGATTATCATAAACTGTCTTCCATTACACTTCCAGTAGCAGTCGAGGCTTGTTGGCTGGTTATGTTTATGTACTCATGCCGATTTAGCCTCGTCGACGATTAGCTTGACATTTTAGCCGTTTATAATCCTGCGTTTGCTTGACCCTGGGACCTGCTGGGATACAGACACTTTTAGTTTGTTCTGTTTTTATTTCTATATTCTTCAGATGACGACATAGCTGAAAACCAAAGACCATGTGTTTGTTATCCTCTTTGATGACCTCACTGTATAAACACATGCAACTTTACGCGATGAAATTAAAGTCTGATCTGATGCAAGATTTGCTTTGTTTTGTGTTTTTTCTTAGTCTGTGTAAAATATGACTAAAATAAAAATCTGGTAAGTCACATTTACCACAATTTTATTTATTTATTTATTTATTTATTTATTTTAGGAGGCCTAACATGTGATATTTATATTATTTTTATTTATTTTTTTAAATGGGGCCTAACATGTGACACCATAGACACCTTTTTTTTTTTTTTTTTTTACCCAGTTGCCACAAAAACATTTTCATTTTTATTTAGCTACTTAAAGTATTTAAATTAACTATAATTTATATATATATAATTTATTTAGTTTAGTTTANTTATTTATTTTTTTAAATGGGGCCTAACATGTGACACCATAGACACCTTTTTTTTTTTTTTTTTTTTTTAACCCAGTTGCCACAAAAACATTTTCATTTTTATTTAGCTACTTAAAGTATTTAAATTAACTATAATTTATATATATATAATTTATTTAGTTTAGTTTAGTTTAGTTTAGGTCTGAAATGTTTATTTTATTTTATTTTTCAGGCCTCCTAAAATAAAATTAAATAAAATAAAATCACATTTCTGGCCTCCAAAAATTAAATAAAATGAAATTAAATCACATTTCAGTCCTCCTAAAATAAAATAAAATAAAATAATCACATTTCAGGCCTCCTAAAATAATATAAAATAATCACATTTCAGGACTCCAGAAATAAATTAAAATGAAATAATCATATTTCAGGCCTCCAAAAATAAAATAAAATTCAGTGAAGTAAAATCACATTTCAGGCCTCCAAAAATAAAATCACAGTCCAAGCCTTCTAAAATAAAATAATCACATTTCAGGCCTCCAAAAATAAAATAAAATTCAATTCAATAAAATCACATTTCAGGCCTCCAAAAATAAAATCACATTCCAAGCCTCCTAAAATAAAACAATCACATTTCAGTCCTCCAAAAATAAAATAAAATAATCACATTTCAGGCTTTCAAAAATGAAATAAAATTCAGTTAAGTAAAATCACATTTCAGGCCTCTGAAAATAAAATCACATTCCAAGCCTCCTAAAATAAAACAATCACATTTCAGTCCTCCAAAAATAAAATAAAATAATCACATTTCAGGCTTCCAAAAATAAAATAAAATTCAGTTAAGTAAAATCACATTTCAGTCCTCCAAAAATAAAATAAAATAATCACATTTCAGGCCTCCAAAAATAAAATCACATTTTCAAGCCGCCCAAAATAAAATAAAATAATCACATTTCAGACTTCCTAAAATAAAATAAAATAAAATAATCACATTTCAGGCCTCCAGAAATAAAATGAAACAAAATAATCACATTTCAGTCCTCATGACTTCAGTCACTTCATTTCTTTTATTTTATTTATTTTAGGGAGCTTGAAATATGACACCGTGGTCACTATGGGTGGTTTTGCCAGGTTTATTACAGTTAACAAAAACTATAATAAAGTTCAGTTGCCACAGAAACATTTTTCATACAAGTTCTTTAAAACAAATCAGGTCACGGAAAAGCAGGATAACATTGAAATCAGGAAGATTGGATGTTTTTTACCTCCCATATCTTTCCACATTGGAAAGCGAGTTTCTCAGTAATTTCTGTTTTGTTTTGTGTTTTTTTCTCGTCATAAAATTTTATCTTCAGAACCTCCTGAAATGAATGACACTAGATATGACTCGGTCAGCGTGGGACTGAAATAGCTACCTCAGTCAGGATTTACCTCGGATGTAGTTCAACCACCTGCAGTGCGTCACTGAAATACTGCAAAACGTCTCTCAGGTAATGAATTACCTCAGTTAATACGGCAGTGCGAGATGAGATTCTTGTTTGAAGATTTTACAATGCAGTATCTCATATCCATTAAGTATTGATTATCGCATAAACTGTCTTCCATTACACTTCCAGTAGCAGTTGAGGCTTGTTGGCTGATTATGTTTACGTACTCGTGCCGATTTAGCCTCATCTTAACATTTTAGCCGTTTAAAATCCTGCGTTTGCTTGACCCTGGGACCTGCTGGGATACGGACACTTTTTAGTTTGTTCTGTTTTTATTTCTATATTCTTCAGATGACGACATAGCTGAAAACCAAAGACCATGTGTTCGTTATCCTCTTTGATGACCTCACTGTATGAACACATGCAACTTTACACAATGAAGTCTAATCTGATGCAAGATTTGCTTTGTTTTGTGTTTTTTCTTAGTCTGTGTAAAATTTGACTAAAATAAAAATCAATTTCATTTATTTATTTATTTTATTTCTTTATGCTCTTTGATGACCTTACTGTATAAACACATATATATGCAATATATTAAATATACGAACAAATGTTTTTTTTTTTTTTAGTGACACCATGGTCGCTATGGGTGGTTTTGCCAGGTTTTTTATAATAACGTTTTTGTTAACTATATAATAAACATTTTTCATTCTTAGTTGAAGTACTAAAATGCCTCAAATTAAAACTTATATGTAAAAAACCCCTCACATTTTTAGTTATATGGTGTCAAAATATAAACAATTTATTTTATAATTTTATTTATTTTTGGAGGCCTGAAATGTTTATTTTATTTTATTTTATTTTATTTTTTTCGAGCTGTACTGAAATTTATTTATTTTATTTTATTATTTTTCAAAGCCTGGAATGTGTTCATTTTATTTATTTTTATGGAAGCCAAAAAGGTTCATGCCTTAAGTCAAAATCATGACATACATACTAACTTTCTTCGACCTTTTAATTCATAATTTCAACTTTTCATCTCGTAATTACTTTTTAAGTCATAATTTTGGCTTTTTTCGTTTTATGATTTGTCATAATTTTGACTATTTATCTCATAATGTTGACTTTTAGTTTCATCTTTTTATCTTGTTTATGACTTAAGTATGTCATAAATTCAACTTTTTTAGGCATGATTTTTTTTTCTTACCTGGCAGAAATGGGCTTCCATTCCATTTCATTTTCATTTTATTTAATTTTGTTTATTTTTAAAGGCCTGAAATGTGTTTATTTTATTTTATTTTTAGAGGCCTGAAATGTGATTTTTTTTTGTTTGTTTGTTTGTTTGTTTTTTCATTTTTGGAGGCGTGTTGGCAGCAAAAAAGTGCTGATTTGATTTGATTTAATTTGATTTTTGGAGGCCTGAAATGTGATTATTTTGTTATATTGTGTTTATTTTTTAAAAAAATGTTTTATTTTAAAATGTTTATTTTATTTTATTTTATTTTATTTTATTTTATTTTATTTTATTTTATTTTTGGAGGCCTGAAATGAGACACCATGGTCACTATGGGTGGTTTTGTCAGGTTTATTATTGTTAACAAAAACTATAACAAAGTTCAGTTCCTACAAACATATTACCTACTTAAAGTACTAACTCAAATTAAAAATTAAAAACTGACATTAAACAAATCCATGATATATTACACAAATAATTTAAATATAACAGTAACTACTTTAAAAAAACAGGAAAGATGCAGTTCATGTCTTAAAACACCAAGAGGCAGTGCATCTATCTTTTCCTTTCATAATCAGATGGTTATGTCCACACCTCAATCTAATTGAATCTGATTTTGTAGATCAGACTAAATATTCCTTAATAAAGCCTTTGATGACATTAATGAGTAGAAGTGCATGTAATAATGAAATGCATGCATATTAACATCTGTATCTACTTAAAACAGCAATTCACATTAACAGACTAGAGATTTTGATCACGTGTGGAACTCGCAGTGGATGTGACAGATGCTGTTTTTGCGGGGGAGGTGGGATGGGATTGTACTGTTGATGCCCTTTTAATAGGCACAGTGTTGGACACATGGCATAGTTGTCCTTGACCTGTCACCAGTATAGTGTCTCTTCTCACCATCTCTGGCGTGTCCCGCCCCTGTCCTGTGCAGGACCACCCTCTAAACTCATCTCAGTCTCTCACCAAGGGAGTCAGAGGATTACTACCCTGGATATAATCAAAAGACAGATGTAGGAGACGAAATACCACAGAGAAGAATCAGTGGGATTTTGTTTGGACTGAATGACAATTTGGAATTTGGAAATTCTTTGGACAATCTGATGGATGGGATTTCGCAGCCGGTCTTGCTGATTCACCTTGGGAAACTGGTTGAGGTTCATCCTAAAGTATTTTGACAAAAGACTTGACTAAATCAGTTTTGACGTCTACTTAAGAAAAGACAAAAGTGTCCAGTAGAATATTTGAAAGAAACCAGTCGTTCAACCCTAGAGATGCATACAGAAAAAAGACCCTGGAGTTCACAGTTCTGAAGTTATCTCTTTGGAAATACATGATGTTATTTCAGAAGGTAAAGATGAAGTGAAAGCTCTGGTGTCCCTTGGTCATTATGCCTACTGAGGGGGAGGAGAACTCTGGGCAGCCTGTGTGGCAGTCCGTTCTACTGTTTGGCTGTAAAGGAATGATTGAGGGAATCATCGTCCTCTTGTTTCTCTGGCTGCTGTTTCAGGTGCTCTTCACAAAGCAACATGAAGGTACGGAAGACCTAACCTACTAGCACACTTGAGATGTGTTTGTCAGGCAAGTAGCAGTCTGGCAAGTCTGAGAAACCAACCATTATTTAGATTTTAGATATGAGTAGTGCAGTTCACGTCTGGCTTTTATTGTTCTGTTACTGAACACTGACTTTATGCGGATTAAATAGTTTCCTTTGTTTGCGGATTAGGACTTAACAGTTGTTCCGACATTTGGAATGATACAGATTAAAATGCTGTTCTAACACTCCTCTGTCTCTTCAGTCCATTTGCAGATTCTTTTGAGTGTGGGTTTGGTGGTCCTGTGTTTTTCCCTTATCCTGGGCTGTGTCATTTGTTGGTTAAAGACCAGACGCAAACCACCTGAAGATAAGACTGTGAGGACACCCTCTAGTCCTGATTCTGTGGATCACACAACTGTAGCTTTAAGTCCTGGCCCTTTATCTGGAACCACAATTACCAAATTGCAGTACGAGGAGCTGGAAGGAGGGATTCAAGACTATCCATCTGCTTTCGAGAGCTCTACACCATCAGATGAAGAGTTGACTGCTGTCTCTGAGGTTAACAAATCATGCTTCCAAATGAGACAACTCAGTTCTCCAACAGTCTCCATGGCCAGTGGCCGCTCCTCTCTCCCATCTTTCCCAAGACTTAGCCTTCTAACAAAGACCCGGAAGGTTCTGGAACGGCACTGCACTGTGGCTGGAGATAGTTACTCATTTAGCGAACATAGAAGGCTCACTATTCCCAACCCACGATCACCCTGTGCCCTTTCTCCACTTCAAACCCAAGGTCTACTACAGGACGAACCTTTAATTCCTAACTATGGTTCAAATTCTTGCAGTGAGACCTTAGATCCCTTCTTGCACTTCACCCTGACCTTCTCTTCAACACAGAACACACTCACTGTATCCTTTGTGGGTATAACCGGTGCAGTCTATCGTCTAGAAGAAGTGACTGTCCAGGCTAGGCTGCCGCCAATTTACCCTGGACCTCTGGACATATCTGCCCAGGATTACAACCTTAGCTCGGAACTCTATAAAAAGAACTTGGTGATCAATGTCGGATCTCTAGAGGGGCTTAAGAGTTGCATGCTCAGGCTGGCCATCTTCATGCACGATGATCCAAAGACATCCCTATTTGAGGAGCTGGAAGTTTGCTGCAGTAGTCTGGACTGGACACCAGATAGGCCTGTCAACTGTGTTAGACAACTAAGGGAAGTTGTGGACAAGTCCAAGAAGGACACTTCATAGCTCTTGCTATGAGACTAGACTGTCTTAAACATCAACCCAGACAACTGAAATACCTACACCTCATGTTCTCTTTCAAAGGACAAGAGTTGCTCATTTTTTATTCAACATGTTCAACTTTAACTGGATATGAACAATGATGTCCCTCTCAGAATGACACCTCTCAGGAATCAAAAAGAGGTCACAAGGTTGTTGGTCAGCTTTTCATCTTGTTGCAGTACCAGACTGTGGTCCATTCGCTTACTCATTCTGAAAGCAGACAATCTTACCAACTAGACTCCAGGTGAGATTACAACTCACTCTCTCCCAAACAGTACCCTTGGCCTAATATCAGTTGGACTGCTACTATACAAGTTTAAAGATCACGATGACCACACTGAAGTCCAGACCAGTGGACCTCTCAAAACAGGTATTGAGAGTACTCAAAAGCACCATTTTGAACACTTAAATAGAACATCATCTCCAATTCTGAAGGGCCAGAGTTCAGCTCTAACCCTGTCCTGGAGGGCCGGTGTCCGGCAGAGTTTATCTCCAACCGTAATTAAACACATCTGAACCAGCTAGTCAAGGTCTAACTAGGCATGCTTGAAACTTTTAGGCAGGTGTGTTGAGGCAAGTTGGAGCTAAACTCTGCAGGACACCAGCCCTCCAGGACTGAGTTTGGAGACCCCTACCTTAACCAAACGCACCCAAACAAGTTAATCAAAGTGTTGAAAACTACACACAAATAACAACGGGAGATAAACTGGGATTGATACTAAAGTCTGTAAAACACTGCCTCTCCCAGGAATGGAGCTGAAGAGTCTTCTCTCTGAAGAGTCTTCCATAAAATTAAAAAAAGGATAACCTACTACTGGGGCAGCAGTGTATAACGAAGGCCAGCTGATAAGAGCTGTGCAGGTAAACCTCACTCCCCTGATCTCAAGAGGCACAGTTGCGACTGACACTAGAGGTTGTGGCCTTTAGTGTCCTTGTTAGTGTGTCTGCCTCCCATTCTAGCGACTCAGTTTTAAGTCCCGCTCTAAATGTTGTAGTTAGGAACAGCGGGGTTACATTGGTGCCATGACCCAGATGGGAGTGAGGTTTACGGGGTGAGTGTAACAGAGGCCAGCTAGTAAAAGATGTGCAGGTAAACCTCACTCCCCTGTTCTCAAGATGCACATTGAGACTTCAGCATCCTTGTTAGTGTGCCTGCCTCCCATGCAGGCAACCTGGATTCGAGTCCAGCTCAGAGCAGGCCGGTTAGAACCGGAGGGGTTAAATTGTTGTAATGACCCAGATGGAAGTGAGGTTTAGGGGGGTGAGTGTAATGGAGGCCAACTGGTAAAAGCTGTGCAGGAAACCTCACTCCCTGGTCCTCAAGAGGCATGCTAGCAACTGACCCTAGAGCCTGCAGTCTTTAGAATCCTTATTAGTGCGCCTGCCTCCCATGCAGGCGACCCAGTTTCGAGTCCTGCTCAGAGCGGGGCGGTTAGGACTGGAGGGGTTAAATTGGTGCCATGACCTGGATGAGAGTGAGGTTTAGGGGGTGAGTGTAACGGAGGCCAGCTGGTAAAAGCTGTCCAGGTAAACATAACTCCCTTGATCACAAGAGGTGAATTATCAACTGACCCAAGAGGCTGCGGTCTTTAACGTCCTTGTTAGTACACCTGTCTCCCATGCCGGAAACCTGCGTTCGAGACTAGCTCGGAGCGGAGTGGTTAGGACCAGAGGGGTTAAATTGGTGCTGTGGCCATGATGGGAGTGAGGTTTAGGGGGTGAGTTGGGTGCTGTACAGGTAAACCTTGCTCCCCTGATCCCAAGAGGTGCACTAGCATGCGGGGTGGTTAGGCCAGAGAGGTTACATCTGCTCCTGGGCTTACCATCGTTTAACTCCAACCCCAATCAAACACACCTAGATTAGTTAATCAAGGTGTTCAAGATTACTTGAAAATAACAAACAGGTGTATTTGAACAGGATTGGAAGTCTGCAGAAAGTAGACCTCCAGGAGCTGGGTTGGTTATCCTTGTCCAGACTTATAGACATTTTCTGTCCCAAATGGGGACAAAATCATTTTATTATTCAGAAGGGTACTCACAAGCTAGTACTATCAGTGTGCCCTTTATCCAAGGCCATAGTGGTGAGGGTTCACAGTAGACTTCTACCTGGCAGTTTTTGTTAATCATATCACCCAAATGTGAACCTGAATGAGGAATGAGCTTGGCATTTGGGACAGGGCCATTAGTAGGCATAATTCCATTTTTGTGTTTGAGTGGGGTCAAAAATAAAACACACTACTTTCTTCCAGTTTTAAATTCTGCATTCACCAAATTTGACATAAAAACTCACACAAAGCTTAAAATGTCAAGAGGTGCCATATTGTCCACGTACAATGCATAATAGTTCCAAGAAAACTGTTTAATGTCCTGGAAGTGCAGAAAAGCATATTGCACCACAAATCCTTCCTGTCAGATAAATGAATGCATTTGTCATGACAGCACGTCTGCCATATGCATACAGCGTGTCCGGCTTACATGACTGTTATGTAAAAGCTAGAGGATTTTTCCATCCTAAACTAAGCCTAAATATTTGCTTTTAATGTTAGGGATTAAACGCTTGTCTTACGAGAGTCAAGATCCACAGGAGATCAGCCTATTTTAATGACATTGTAGTTTAATCCCCCTCCCTCTTCAATCCTTCAGACAGCAGTCACATCCCTTTCATTTCAGACCTGCTCAAACCTCAGCAATGGGGAGGTCACGGCCATGAGGTCATTAACTTGTACAGCATTTGTCTCCATAGATAACACATATGAAATCTAATGGTGTTACATAAGTTGTACGACTGCATAATAACACTGGTTTTGATATTTAATTACTCACCCTCATGTCGTTCCAAACCCGTCAGACCATCGTTCATCTTCAGATTACAAATTACGTTATTTTTGATGAAATCTGAGAACTTGACCCTGCACAGACAGCAACGCAACTGACACATTCAAGCCCCAGAAAGGGAGTAAGGACATCATTAAAATAGTCCAAGTGACTAGTGGTTCAACAGTAATGTTATGAAGCTACAATCTTCGTACATGAGGGTGAGTAATTAATAACAGAATTTCTTCATAATGCATATTTTTTGAATATTTCGTCTTTTTCTTTTAGCAGAGGGGCACCTACTCAGTGACACTGGGCATGTTTGTGTTGGTTTGAAAGCCAAGCAGAAACTACACAACGTTATGTTTTTCAACCAGAAGTGCAAAATGAAAAGCTGACATGACCTCAAGTCTGACCCAACCATGGACAGAAATTAATAACCTTTATTATACTGGCACTCGGTATGCTGTTTTAGAAGACATTTTTGACTGTTTTGGACATTAATATCTTTAAATAATATCTAGAACTAAATAATATTACTATTACATTGCTGTTGTAAAAACTCAATACAAATGTATATATCAGTATACTCGAATATCTGACTGACTGTATTCAAAAGAATAAAAAGTTAGTATTTATGGGAAAAGTGATCAAACTGATAAATAAAGTCTTTATATGACATCACGTTGGATATTTGTGTGTCATTTTAAATTTACCTCAGTTTTTTTAAGCACTCGAAGGCTAAACAATAGCGAAAAACTGGCAACATGCCAGAAAATTAGTTTCTTTTTTTTAATAGCTTAGCTGTATTGTATAATTCATAATGAATATGATTAAAGCTGCATTTAGTAAAGTTGTCAGTGCAGTATGAATGGATTTTCATCACTCCAGAAGTTGGCTCCCCTCTCCTCCTTAAATGGACTCTTCCGCATCTTCCAACTCTGAGTCACAAACCTCAACCTGCCTTGCATGGAATGTTCCATCACTGCAGCCCAGGGGAAATCGGTCCTGTTGTAAGTTTGGTTGAGGAGATATTACTTTGGCTGGACCAGCAAGACAGAAAAGAAACACAGTTACACCACAATAAATGACTGCTAACATTCTGAGAAACTAAAATATTAGGACCCTACACAAATTTCCAAAAGTTAAACAATCAAATTGATCCCTAATGTCTATATATGATTGGACTGGTTACACTTTTCACACTTTTCACCTTTAGATTTTCCATTGCATCTTTCACTGCTGACATCTGCGAGGGAAGTAAGTGTGGGACATTTCAACATTTCAATTTTTTTTTAATTCACCACGTATTAGACAGGGTTCACTGATAATATCGCACCACAGCGCTAAAGCTGTTTATCCAATTGTAGTTCTATTTTAAGTGCTGTAAGGACAAAACAACCACACAACATCATTCAAAACAGGGTTTCTGATGTGTTTTATCCCCGCTTCTGACCGCATCTCCGCAGACGCCCTCCTGCAACCCTAAAAGCTGCTTATGTGCCCCTTCATCCCAGCATGCTCTTCGATTAAGACAAAATGTAAAATCAGGACACTCCAATCAGAGTCTAAGACTTGATGTGCTTATACATGGAGTTGTTTTGTTTGTAAAACGTCCAGCTCTATCTAAGATATCACAGATTTTAGTTACACAAGTATGAATTAGTCTTAAACTATTGTAGAAACTGAACAATTACATCAAGTATCTTATTAAAATATGAGTAGTAGTGCAGGTTTTTATATAGGTTTTACTACAATCATCATCATCATAACATACCTGGGTCGTCTTGTTGTGCAACTTCAGGTTGGTTGGCTGTTTCTGCTTCTCCCCTTCCTCTGACCTTTTTGAGCCCCCATGAGAGACAGGGATCTGGGATGAAGATCTCTTTGCTGCCCCCTGCTGGAGTTCTTGCTCCAGTTTCTGTGTTTTTCTTCCCTGATGGTTTAATGTGTCAACAGCATTCCAGTTCTAAATGTGTCACACAGCTGTTATTAATTTATGTATTAAAAGGCCAGAAGTATTCACCCCTTTAAAATGATGTAAATATAGGAGATGCTTACCTTAATACTTGTATCATTTTGAACCCCGTTTTCGACCAAACCAGATGTTCTTGGGAACACTGGAGACCTTAGTAGTAGAGATATCACATACGTAAACATTTTGTCAAATGTCAATAAAACTTGATTTACAGGCTTCTCTCCAAGGTGCGTTTTAATGTCTGCCCCTGTCAAACGTGAATTATGACACTGGGAAAATTCCAGTGTTCCCACCCCCACTCCTCTTCCTGAGCCTGGATTCATGCAGGTCTACTGAGTAAGAGTTAGGAGCAGGGCTACTGTAGTTAACTAACACTAAAACCATAAAGAATAATGGTAACACTTTACAAGGGGTTCCATTAGTCAATGTTAGTTAATGTATTAACTAGCATGAGGGAACGTTGAGCAATACATCACAGTATTTATTCATGTTTCTTAATATTAGTAAATGAAAATAAGTCGTTCATTGTTAGTTTACAGTGCATTAACTAATCTTAACAAGCACAACTTTTTTAATAATGCATTAGTAAATGCTGAAATTATCATGAACTAAAATTAATAAATCTTGTAGAAGTATTGTTCATTCTTCGTTCAGGTTAACCAAAGTTAACTAATGTTAACTAATGAAACTTTTTGTAAAGTGGGTAACATTTTTACGCGACATTTGTTAACATTAATGTTTTAACTGACATGAACGAACAATGAACAATACATTTATTAGACTATTAATCTTTGTTAATCTTAGATAATGAAAATACAGTCGTTCATTGATAGTTCGTGTTAGTTCACAGTGCATTAACTAATGTTAACAAACACAACTTTTGATTTTGACAATGCATTAGTAAATGGTGAAATTAACATCAACTAAGATTAAAAAATGCTGTAGACGTGTTGTTCAGTCTTAGTTCATGTTAACTAATGTAATTAACTAATGTTAACTAATGAACCTTATTGTAAAGTGTTACCAAAATAACAATAACAAATAAATTTCTTACTTGAAGTAAACATAAGCATACAACAACATACATTTTTTGAAAAATTCAGCTAATTAAGAGGAAAAAATTGTCATTTTTGTTTAGTTTAGAATGATGTACTAAAATAACTAAACCCAACAACTAAAAAAAAATAAAATATAATGAAACTAAAAAAAATGAATGACAAAGCACAACAAAATTATTACAACTTTTATTCAAATTAAAATGGAATGGAAAATATAAGAATAAAAACTAATTCAAAATATTAATGAAAAACTATAATAGAATCTAAATGATACTAGAATTAAATAACAAAAAAATAAAAACTAAATATATATAGCTAGCTAGCTAGCTAAATAGCTAGCTGTTTGTTTTCAGTAATAAGTAGGTAACTGAGTAAGTAACACTTTTGAAATTTAACCATGGGTTAACTACAAATAAAACTAAAAAGACCATATAGTTATACCATGGTAACCAAAGAGTAACCATGGATTTGCTACGCTTACCATAGTTTAACCATGGTATTTGAGCTAAAACATAATCAATACGCCAAAAAAAACATGCTTACTACACTTTTACTATAGTAAACCCATGATTCATTTTAATAAGGAAATAAATAAATAAATAAATAAATAAATAAATAAATAAATAAATAAATAAAAATAATATTGGTGTCACAAAAGGATTTTGTAAACGTGACATTCTCAAATATCACTTTCAAATATCTTCTTTTTTTTGTTACCTGAATTTTGAGAATATATCAGTCCTTTTTTCCCTCAAAATTGGACTTTTTAACTCGCAATTGCGAGTTTATGTCTTATAATTCTGAGAAAAAGTAAAATTCTGACTTTATGCCTCAAATTCTTATTTTATTTCTCAGAATTTCGAGTTTATATCTCACACATCTGATTTTATAACACAATTTGCACGTTTATATCTCACAATTGGAAAAAGTCAGAATTGTGTTTTTATCTTGCAATTCTGACTTTATTTCTTGCGATTGTTTATATCATGCAATTCTAAAAAAAAAAAAAAAGTCAGAATTGTGACTTTATATCTCGTAATTCCGACAAACAATGCTGCTCTCACGCTACACATCATGTTCTCATACAGTGAAAAAAACATCGCGGAGCAAAGAGGAAACTGACAACACGCCGGAAAAAAAGCCAGAGCAGGTTACTTCTGGTATAAAACAAGGTCTTGGCTTTAAAATGTTGTCTTTTTTTTTTTTTTAAGAAATTCGAATAATAAATACTGTTTTGTGGCTCTTTAATAGTGTCGTGACAGATCACTGTATTGCCTCAGTTCAAGCAGCACACATTAACCGATCGTCTTTTCATATTTAGTTAACGCATGAAATAAACATGAATGAACATCAGAACGTATTTTATTTAAATCGCGGAAATATGTAAATTCACAACATTTTTCAAGTTTAAGTCCACCAAAGTTAATCTACTTTGCTGTCTGATTTGTTTGTCGTAATTTTGTTTGACGATTCAGCATTGTGATTGGTCAGATCGCCTGTCAGTCAAACTCTCTGCAAACGGTCAATTCTGACTTTATAACACGCAATTGCAAGTTTATATCTTACAATTCTGAGAAAAAAGTCACAATTGCAAGAAAAAAAGTCAGAATTGTGACTTTATATCTCGCTATTCTGATTTTATTTCTCAGAATTGCGAGTTTATATCTCACAATTCTGACCTTATAATGCGTAATTGCAAGTTTATATCTCACAATTCTGAGAAAAGAAGTTAGAATTGTGAGTTTGTATCATGCAATTCTTAGAAAAAAGTCAGATATGTGAGAAAAAAGTCGCAATTAACTTTTTATATTTTTTATTCAGTGGCGGACATGGGCTTCCATAGGTTACCAGTCAAACAAACAAACAAATTAATAAATATATTATTGCTGTTACAAAAAAGCATTTTTTGTTAATACAACATTCTCAAATATATCTTTACTTTTAAATATTTATTTAGTGTTTTCTGTAACAGAACTACTGGTTCTCAGTTAAACTCCAAATTAAAACATCAGATAGTCTTTTCCCTTCCATTTTGATTTCAAAAACCTGAAGGATCTGCTTCAATTTGATATAAGGAACAATCAATAAAAGCAGTCAAACAAACCTCGACTGATCATGATTAATAATGTGCTCATTCAGTGTGTCTGACCATCCATTTCATCGACTCACTACTATTTTCTCCATAGATTTTCAGTTGGGAACAGAAGGAGGGGGAGGGGAGAGTGATGGAGCTTCCGAGTCTGGGATTTCCCCACTGTCTCATTTTTATATAGGAAGAAGCGGAAATAAACCGCCTTGGGGAGGAAGATAATGAATCAAACTGACTGACAACTGACAGAGTGTTTATGCTGATGGACTCACCTTTCTCCACGCTGCTCCCTCTCTCTGAACAGACTTTTCAGCTGGAGCACAGAAAGGAGACACAAACAAGCATAGAGAAGTAAATACTATTACATATTTTGTATTTAAGTGTTTAGGAGTTTTACTCTGCACACGGTGTAGCACCTGCTCTGTGACCAGCCTCCTCTGTTGGTTAGGATCTACAAGGTCTGAACTGGCAGGTTTCTGTTTTTTAGTCTCTGGTGGAGATTCTTTCTCTGTTTTATCCTATGGAACAAAATTTGTGCAATTATTAATGAATGAACACACTGACACACATGTGCATACAAACATCAGTCAGTACCTGATAGAGAAGTTC
This sequence comes from Labeo calbasu, assembly GCA_019740295.1. Taxonomy (NCBI): domain Eukaryota; kingdom Metazoa; phylum Chordata; class Actinopteri; order Cypriniformes; family Cyprinidae; genus Labeo; species Labeo calbasu. The sequence goes on from JAHKKF010527098.1 coordinate 17,033, forward strand.
AAGATCCTGCAGTTTTTGTAAGGCTCGGTTTCTCTCCTGCTCAAGTGTTTCAGCTCGCCTTCTGCTTTCTGGAACCACAACATAAAAACCAACTAAGTTGCTGGGTCATTCTATAATTAAGGGTACATTTAGAATTCGACAATGTGGAGAAAAAGTTTGTTTTTTTTTCCCAAAAACCCAAACATGACCTTACATAGCTGCTTTGAAACAATCCATTTTGTATAAAGAGTTATATAAATAAAGGTGATCTGTAGGAATATGTGCAAAAAATACCATTACTGTTTGTTACTGTCCACCATGTTACCTTTACTGGGTAACACAGTTGACAGGTAACTTAGTTGACATTTTTAGTGTTTTGGGCCTGTACTCAACACGGAAGCCTAGAACTACTGAGCATGTGATATGTTTAGAAATATAGTTTTACAAACAAAACATAAGTTTTAGCTAAATTGTCTTGTTAAAATTTGCAGCAAAAACACTTGGGTAACACTGTTGACAGTCAATTAATCCACTCCTGACACTATTCGGGGAAAGAGAGAGAACATAAGTTCTAGTGTTTCATCCAGGTGCTTCTAGAGGAAATATCATCATACTGTGCAAATTATGTGAGAATGGGACAAACCATTTCTTTCTGAGGGGGGTTTTCTAGTAGGTAACTTAGTTCACAATGGTTTTTCGGACACAAATAAAACAAGTTATATCACAATAAACACTTATTATTTTTGAAGCACACACCCAAATGTCTTGATAACCTAATCTAACTGAAGGCAAAACTGAAATTAATTTATATTTGAGGTAATTTTCATGCTTAAATGCAGAGTAGAATAAGCAACTTTAAAAATCGGACAGCTGAATACCAGGGTTGTATGTGATATGAACATCATTTTTCAACAAAAGATATGGCTTTTTCAACATATAGTATAGTGTGATTGGGAAAAATTTAATTGTGTACTAGAAAATTTAGCATCGGGGCTTTATACTGATGAAAATATATTAAAAATATACTTCACGGACATGAGATGTACCCACAATTACAGAATGACCCTGCTGTTCATGCTAACACATTCCTGTTGTACAAAATGTGCATTATTCTGTTATTTTGGCAGGAACATTTCTCCAGTTCACAAGAGGGCGATAGAGTCACCTACTTTAAAAGCTGTGCTTTTAAACAGTTTTCAAGTAGCCAGCTATAAACATGTCAACAGTTTCAATTTATTTTAGTTTCAAACTACTGCACCTTTACAGCAGATCCTAATGCTAATATGCTACATAGCACCTTCTAGTGTACCTACGCTGTGTTTTAAATTCTGACACTTCCCTGTTGAAAAAAACAGCATATGCTGGTTAGGTAGGTTTTGATGCTGGGATGCTGGTTTATGCTGGTCCTTTGCTGGTTTATGCTGGTCCTTAGCTGGTCATGTGCTGGTCCAGCTAAAGACCAGCAAAGAGCCAGCATAAACCAGCAAAGGACCAGCATAAACCAGCTAAGGACCAGAATAAACCAGCTAAGGACCAGAATAAACCAGCTAAGGACCAGCATAAACCAGCAAAGGACCAGCATAAGCCAGCTAAGGACCAGCAATAACCAGCTAAGGACCAGCATAAACCAGCAAAGGACCAGAATAAACCAGCTAAGGACCAGCATAAACCAGCTAAGGACCAGAATAAACCACCTAAGGACCAGCATAAACCAGCTAAGGACCAGAATAAACCAGCAAAGGGCCAGCATAAACCAGCTAAGGACCAGCTAAAACCAGCATCCCAGCATCAAACCTACCTAACCAGTATACGCTTTTTTTTTTTTAACAGGGTTTTCAGAACACAACAGCATGTAAAATTGTTCTATTAATGTTTTATTAACTATGATACATTTTTGGCCTTTACTCAGTTTTAGCATGAGGAAATACCTTCTAGAAGGGTCTTTATTGACACTAAGTCCTCAGGACTGCATTCACTGTCCACTTCCTCTCGCGACTGCAGGCCTTTATGTCCAAAAATCTGCCGGGGGTAAAAAGCACAAAGACATGTGATACTAAACCCTTGTCAGATTAATCTGTTCTGCCGTGAGAAAGTTTCAACGTCACAGCTGTCACTGTACCTCCTGCTCCAGGGCAGATATCTTGATCTGAGCCTCTGCTTTCTCTGTTATCCTCTGTATGTCCAGGTTCTTCAGATCTTGATCCCTGTGGTAGAAAGAAAAAAAGAACTGATGATGTGAAACCTGTCATACAGTTTATTGTTCTATAAAGGAACAATAAGCAGATGTTTCCGGTTTTACTAGTTTTTGAAGCACTGGATGGTCACAGTCCATGACTGTTAAACCCCCAACTGGAAATAAATGGTGTCCTTTGTCCCTAAACAGTCACATGCATCATTCAATCAAATATGGCCTTTTTTTTGTCAACATTGGCTATATATGGATATGGATATAAGATATAATGATATGTTATATATATATTCAATCCATATATATGTGACCCTGAATCACAAAACCAGTCATAAGTAGCAAGGGTATATTTGTAACAATGGCCAAAAATACACTGTATGGGTCAAAATTATTGATTTTTCTTTTTCTTTTGCCAAAAATCATTAGGATATTAAGTAAAGATCATGTTCCATGAAGATATTTTGTAAATTTCCTACCGTAAATATATCTAAACTTATTTTTTGACTAGTAATATGCATTGCTAGAAACTTAATTTGGACAACTTTAAAGGCGATTTTATCAATATTTAGATTTTTTTTTTTTTTTGCACCCTCAGATTCCAGATTTTCAAATAGTTGTATCTCGACCAAATATTGTCCTAACAAACCATACATAAAAGCTTATGTATTCAGCTTTCAGATGATGTATAAATCTCAGTTTCAAAAAATTGACCCTTGACTGGTTTTGTAGTCCAGGGTCACATTATAATATATATATATATATATTATAAAAACAATTCTGTTTTATATTTTCACATTGACAATGTAATTAATATTCTATTTATTAAAGCCAAGTATGAATCTCATCAAGTTACTGTTTTTAACAAACACAAGAGGCAGGATTTATCGCATAAACCAGTCACAGCCAATCATAACCGGTCATATCCAATCATATCATGATTGAGGCATTGCCTGTTAGACAAAGTTTCTTTAGAAAAACGAGTGATTTATACACTTTTT
>JAHKKF010527098.1:20247-40223 GCA_019740295.1 Labeo calbasu
TAAGAATTTTTTTGTCATCCAACATTTTGAGGAGACACTGCCTCCCTTGTCTCCTTTGAGGAAATGCTGCGAGTAGGAATGATTGTGAGTAAAATATACATACTTTTCTTTAATTTCCTGATCTTTCTTTCCCAGAAGCTGCTTCAACCTCTGGACTTCACCACTTTGTTGTGACACCTGTTGTGCACAGTTCAAAAAATCATATCTCTGTCATTGCATCAATCAACCAGGATGACAAAGATCTCTGTCAGGTCTGCACATCCTACCTGATCGCGAGCGGACTGCAGCTCCTGTAGCTGTTCCTCCATCTCAATATCTCTGATCTTCAGCATGTCCCTCACCTTCAGCAGCTCCGCCTTCACCTCCACCAACTCTCCATTCACGTCTTCAAGAGACACCTTGGACATAATGTTTTTAACATTGGGAGGTTAACAGTTGACATTGTGACCAGGCAGCTCTTTAATTGCATATTGTATATTTAATCATGAGGGATTTTTTGACTTTATTTTTATTTTTTGAGATAAGGATGGATGTAAAAGAGGACATAAAGAGTTACTCATGATTGTCTGCTGTGCATGGCTTTGGTCCCTTTCAGGCTCTATCTGTCGCTTGCAGGCATCTAGTGGCATTTCAGGCTCTCGCTGTAAGTCAACATAAAGATATACTAACATAAACCACAGCAACACACTTGCCAAAGGTCAAATTAGACCAATGGGCCAAAAAATTAAAACAAAAGTTACGTTGTCATTCTCTCGCTGTTGACTCTTGAGCTCATCAAGTTCTGTCTGTGTTGAGCATAACGTCATCGCCACATCCAGCCATCTCTCGTTCCAGTGTGCAGCCAGTTTCTTTAACTCCTCCTTTTCCCGCTCAAACCCCGTCCTCATTAGTTGTTGCTCCTCCTCTTTATGCTTATGCTCCACCTCCAAGATTTGGACTTTCTTTTCCAGGTCTTGACATTTTAATCGCAGAGTCTGATTTTCTTCCTCTAGATTGTCTTGCAATTCTCTGTATGTATTAAATTAATAACCTGGATCAGAGCCAAAATCTGTACAATCAATATTAAAGGATTAGTTCACTTCCAGAATAAAAATTTCCTGATAACTTACTCATCTCATCTCATGTCATCCAAGATGTTCATGTCTTTCTTTCGTCAGTCAAAAAGAAATTAAGGTTTTTGAGGAAAACATTCCAGGATTTTTCTCCATATAGTGGACTTCAATGGGAGACAACAGGTTGAAGGTCCAAATTGCGGTTTCAATGCAACTTCAAAGGGCGGAATAAGGACGTTATCTAGGAAACGATTGGTCATTTTCTAATAAAAATACAAATTTATGTACTTTTTAATCACAAACGCTTGTCTCGCACTAGCACTAGTCGCATCTGCAACTACGCCATTCCACTGAGACTATGTAATAATGCAGAGCTAGTGCAAGATGAGCATTTGTGGTTAAAAAGTATATACAGTATATACATAAACCATTCGTTTTGCTAGATAAGACCCTTATTCCTGGGCTGGGATCATGTAGAGCCCTTTGAAGCTGCACTGAAACTGCAGTTTGGACCTTCAACCCATGATCCCCATTGAAGTCCACTATATGGAGAAAAATCCTGGAATATTTTCCTCAAAACCCTTCACTTCTTTTTGACTGAAAAAAGGAAAAACATGAACATCTTGAATGACAGGGGTGAGTAAATCAGAGAAATTTTTATTCTGGAAGTGGACTAATCCTTTCCAAGAAACATTGAAGTTAGATAATGGACAGTAGTGTCTGACCTGTGCTGGCAGCATCTTTCTCCCAGCTCTGTCATCTTCTCGTGAAGTCCATCATCAAATGTTTTCCTCATTTCCTCTTTCTCCCCTATCAGCTGCAATCGCTCAGTCTCCAGTGCTGTAATCTGATTGGTTTGTATCAGTTTCTCTGCCTCCAGCTCGTGTAGCTGATTAAGGGTCACCTGTAGTCTCTCTGTAGCTTTGGTCAGATCTGACGACAGCTTTTCATTCAACTGAAATCCCAAAGCATTCAGAAGGTTGTTCAGAATATACTAAATAAATGAATATTTATGAATGGTGGCATATTTTTGTATACACATTTGGAAAAGAGTGACCTCTGACCTCTTTAATGGAAAGCAGCTCTTCCTTCATCAACATGGTTTCCATCTTCTGTTTGCTGGCCTGGCTCTTAGCTTGAGACAGCTCTGAATGGAGCTCACACACCTGCTCATTGAAGCCTTGTTTGCTCCTCTGCTCCCTCTGCAACTGTAGATCCAAAGCCTGGATCCTCTGATGCAGCTCTGCTTTCTCCTTTACAGATATAGAAAGGTCAGTGTTTATACCATATATAACATCTAAATCAGTGCTTCTCAACTGGAGGGTTGTGACCCAGAAAAAGTCAAAGACAGAAGAGGAAATCAATGCTAAAAGCTAGTAATAGTAAATTAATATGAAATGTGATGTCAGACCTGGACAAGACGGTCTTTGTCCATTAAAGCTCCGGATAGTTTGACCTTTAAGTCATTTAGATGGTCTTCTAGCCTCCGGGTTTTAGCGAAAAACAGGTCTTTTTCCTAAGGAAGGGAAATAATATTTTTATCTGGAAAATAATGAAATATTAGAGAGTGTAGCACAGTTTTTTGCTCATACCAACTCCATTTGTCCCACACGGCTGCGGGCATCATTCAGCTGGTCCTCTAGCTCTTTCTGGGCCTTGATGGAGCTACTCAGTCTTTGTTCCAACTGTTCTGCTTGGTTAATTGCCTCTTGCTTACTCTGTGTAAATGTTTACACACTTCTTAAATCTAAACTTAAAAAATTCTTAGCAAAATCATAGATTTTTTTGTGCATGTAACTTAAATCACAAACAAAACGTAAACATTTTAAGGAATAGTTCACCTCCAAATGTTTTTAATGTTATTTTTTTATGTTGTTCCAAACGTGTATGACTTTTTTGAACAATGTTTTATTGTCATAAAAGTGTTGATTTGAATCAGAGTTAATTTAGTATCATTTATATACACTATTTTTTATCTTTGCAGGTATCATTTTCATTCTAGTTTGATATTTAGTCATTTTGTTATGTCCTTGTCATTTTTTTCTTAAAATATTGCCGTTCAAGCGTTTGGGATTTTTAATGTTTTTAAAGAATTCTCTTACACTCATTAAGGCTGCATTTATTTGATCAAAAATACCGAAAATAACATTAGTACTGTGAAATATTATTACAGTTTAAAATAATGGCTTTCTAGTTTAATATATTTTAAAATGTAATTTATTCCTGTGATGCAAAGCTGAATTTTTCATCAGCCGTAACTCCAGTCTTCAGCGTCATGATCCACATGATCCTTCAGAAACCATTCTAATATACTGATTTATCACTTTTATTATCAATGTTGGAAACAGTTGTGCTGCTCAATATTTTTTTTTTGGAACCTGCGATTGTTTTTTCAGGATTCTTTAATAAATAAAAAGTTAAAAAGAACAGCATTTATTTAAAATAGAAATCTTTTCTAACAATATAAGTCTTTGCTGTCGCTTTTTTATCACTTTAACACATCCTTGATGAATAATTTCTTACAAAAAAGAAAGAATAAAAATTTACTGACCACAAACTTTTAGATGGTAGTTTATATTACTACAAAAGATTTCTATTTTAAGTAAATGCTTATTAAAGAATCCTGAAAGTATCACAGGTTCCAACAAAATATTAAGCAGCACAACTGTTTTTAACATTGATAATAAATTAGCATATTAAAATGATTTCTGAAGGATCATGTGACACTGAAGACTGGAGTAATGATGCTGAAAATTCAGCTTTGCATCACAGGAATAAATGTTAAATTTAGCAATTTTATAAAATATATTTTTAAAATATATTCACATAGAAAACTGTTATTTTACACTGAAATTATAAAATATTAAAAAAATTTTCTGTATTTTTGATCAAATAAATGCAGCCTTGATGAGCATAAGAAACTTCTTTAAAAAAAAAAATTAAAATGTTACTTTACTAATGTTACCAAACTTTTGAACTTTTTTGGCACTGTATATATACATAATTTATTATTATTTTAGCTTTAGTTTTAATTCAGGTTTAATGTTTATTTATTTATACCTTTAGTGCTTCAATTTAAACTTATTTCAGTTAGTAATTTCTGCAATATTTCTAATTTTCATTTAGTCGTCAGTTTATATTTCACTTTATTAATTTATTTTAATACTTTTTTCAATTAACACATTTTTAGAACAGTGTTAGTTATAGCTGACAATAATAGCCCCGTTTTGAACCTTATTGACTTCCAATGTATAGACAAATATACAGACAATAAAAATTTTTAATAAAAATAAATAAATAAATAATTTTAATTTAATAATGTAAAATTTGTTTAACCTCTTCGGAGGAGTGGAGCTGTCTTAGTGCGCTGTCTCTGTCATACTCCAGGTCGTCTGTTCTCTCCTCAGCTTTTCTGAGAGCATCTCTGAGCTTCTTTATCTCCTTCTCAACCTGCCTCTGTCCCTGATGGAAGCAGCAGTGTACAAAACCTTCTTTAGATTGAAAGAATCAAAGCTTGTTTCTAACGCAGTTGTTATTGTGATTCTGTGACATTTTTTGTCATACACAATACCTCTTGGAGGGTTTGGTCTTTTGCAGCGGGGAGAGTTTTGTTGAGAGGGTTTGGTGATGTGGGTGGAGATCTTCTCTCCAGGTTGGACCTCATCTTCAAAATGTCCAACTCAAGCTGCAGAACTCTTTGTTTACATGGAGTGAATTAAAGATTAATTAAAGACAAAGTTCAGTTAAAGACAAACAAGGAAAATCTAGTAAAATTGTGAGAATTGTTTCAAATTTATTCCATACATAAGCACCAATTTAACTCACTTGTCATGTAATTCCCCACGACGTCGGCTTTCCTCAAATCGGCTCAGCTCTGCAGCTTCCTTGTCTTGTTCAAGAGCACTCACTGCTTCAGACAGCTGCTGTGGGGGAGGAAGATCAACAGCGATGAGGAAAAAAAACAGTACTTTGATTTCCCTTTTCTGTCCCATCAAACCAATATAAAACTCAACATAGTTGTACAATTCAGTGTCTGTAGATCTCAAACTTTTTAAACATCACCTTGTGCTTCATCTCCAGAACATTTGAGATGCTCTGGTTTTGTTGAAGCTGAGATCCTTTGGTTTTCAGAAGGTCTGTCTGAGCGTCCAGGTGACCTCTGGCCTCTCTGAGCCTCTGGACGAGCTCAGCCCTCCTCCTGCTGCTTTCCTCCAGAGCAGCTCTGAGCTCAAAGTCCTCAGCAGAAGAGTGCGATCGCGGAGCTCCTTCTGGAGCCAGACGGGATGTAGATGACCATCTCGTCATACCCAAAGAGCCTCTGTGTTTCTGGCTGCCAAGAGTGCTGGTTCAGAGAGATGTCAATTTTTTTAGAGTTGAAGTCAAAAGTTTACATCCCCCTTTCAGAATCTGCAAAATGTTATTGTTATATAATTAAATTATTTTACCAAAATAAGAGGGATCATTCAAAACGCATGTTATTGTTTATTTAGTACTGACCTGAATAAGATATTCTACATAAAAGATGTTTACATATAGTCCACAAGAGAAAATAATAGTTGAATTTATAAGAATGACGCTGTTCAAAAGTTTACATGTCCTTTATTCTTAATACTGTGTTGTTATCTAAATGATCCACGGCTGTGTCTTTTGTTTAGTGATAGTTGTTCATGGGTCCCTTGTTTGTCCTGAACAGTTAAACTGCCCGCTGTTCTTCAGAAAAATCCTTCAGGTCCCACAAATTGTTTGTTTTTTTTGCATTTTTGTGCATTTGAACCCTTTCCAACAATGACTGTGTGATTTTGAGATCCATCTTTTTTACACTGAGGACAACTGAGGGACTCATTTGCAACTATTACAGAAGGTTCAAACGCTCACTGATGCTCCAGAATGAAAAACGATGCATTAAGAGCCGGGGGGGTGAAAACTTTTGAAATTTGAAGATCAGGGTAAATTTAACCTCTTTTGTTTTCGGGGAAACATGTAAGTATCTTCTTTAGCTTCTAAAGGGCAGTACTAAATGAAAAAATATGATATTTAGGCAAAATAAGGAAAATGTACCAATCTTTATTCTGTTCAAAAGTTTACACCCCTGGATTTTAATGTATCGTTTTTCCTTCTGGAGCATCAGTGAGTGTTTGAATCTTCTGTAAAAGTTGCATATGAGTCCCTCAGTTGTCCACAGTGTGAAAAGATGGATCTCAAAATCATACAGTCCCTGCTGGAAAGGGTTCAAATACACAAAAATGCAGGAAAACCAAAGAATTAGTGGGACCTGAAGCACTTTTCTGAAGAACAGCAGACAGTTTACCTGTTCAGGACAAACAAGGGTTTCATGAATAACTATCACTAAACAAAAAGAACAGCTGTAGATCATTCAGGTAACAACACAGTATTAAGAATTAAGGGGGTGTAAACTTTTGAACGGGGTCATTTTTTATTAATTCAACTATTATTTTCTCTCGTGAACTATATGTAAACATCTTTCATATGTAATATCTTATTCAGGTCAGTACTAAATAAACAATAACACGCATTTTGTATAACCTCTCTTATTTTGGTAAAATAATTAACATTTTGCAGATTCTGAAAGGGGAATGTAAACTTCTGACCCTCAACTGTATCATTCATCCGCTGGACAAATTGTTGTTCCTCTGTGATGTTACGATTGTGGTGTGGTGACTTCACTATTCTCATAAAATTACAATGAGTACTAAAACTTATTATAATTAGTATTATTGTTATAATTCCCAATTATCCCCAAAATTTCCTCACCCTCAGCCCATCAAAGATGCAGGTGACTTTGTTTCCTCATCAGAGCAGATTTGGAAAAATGTATCATTAGATTACTTGCTCACCAGTGGATGCTCTGCAGTGAATGGGTGCCGTCAAAATGAGAGTCCAAACAGCTGATAAAAACATCACAATAATCCACAAGTAATCCACACTGCTCCAGTCCATCAGTTAACATCTTGTAAAGTGAAAAGATGCATGTTTGTAATAAACAATTCATCATTAACTTTGAACCGTTGCTTCTGGACAAAATACTAGCCCTTAATCCATAGTAACATTTCCTCCAGTGAAAACCTGTTGTTGTCTCACATCAAAATCCAACAACATATTTGTTTAGAACTGTTCCCTCCTGATTCAGGTTACTTTTACTGGAGAAAGCAATATTATAGATATAGAGGACTTGCATTTTGTTCAGAAGTTAAAAACATCTTAATGATAAATTTGTTTCTCACAAACATGCAGCTTTTCAATTTACAAGATATTAATTGATGGACTGGATTTGTGTAATTTACTTGTGGATTATTGTGATGTTTTAATCAGCTGTTTGGACTCTTATTGTGATGGCACCCATTCCCTGCAGAGGATTTACTAGTAAGCAAGTGATGAAATTAAAAATTTCTCCAAATTTGTGAAGAAACAAACTCTAAATTTTGGTGTAAATTATGAGCAAATTTGTATTTTTGGATGAACAATTCCTTCAAAGCACTAACCTGGTGCTGATTTTTGAGCGGTCAGTCGATCCAGATAATCCTACACAGCTCCATGCTGGAGATTTCTGAAAAGAAGTTTGTTACAATCTTGTAAAAAAATCTGAATAAATGATTTGTTTTGATCCCCAAAGCTTCGCTTTGTACATACCTGAGGTTTAAAAAGAGATCTACTATCCCAAAAGTCAAGATCCGAGAGAGCGAGGGGACTTAGAGACCTAAGAGTGCTCCGGAAAGATCTACGGCCCAGGTCAGCGTCCCATTCCTGATCACTCCAGAATCCTGAAGGTGAAAGGCTTCTTCTTTCTCCTCTCCAGTTGGCCATATTCAAAAGTGAGCTGAGATACTGTGTACTCAACTGCAGATTGTCCTACCCTTATACGAAACTATTTCACACGACCCAGACAGTTTGAACCTAGCATGTCAGAGTGACACAACGACATGGAAACAATGTCTAATGTTTATTTGTTGCTATAATCTTTTTAAGCTTAGTTACTTGACAGTCAAGCAGCATCTGTGGCAGTAAATATTCATAGTGCTATAAACTGAGATAAATGTGCCACTAATGCTGTCTATTATTACATATTATTAAGTATGTAATTACCAAAACAACAAAACGTACCTTTTGTATCCTTGGTTATGGCTGTTTTTCCTCCTTCTGTTTTGATTTCATACACACTCAGTCAGTTTCCTTATTGAGTATTCAGTGCTGTTGAAAGAGAAACCTTGGCAGCAGGTATCTATGGTGACTGTCATATACAGGACGCTGAAAGTGTGTGTCCAGCCCACCTCTTCAGTGAATAATTATTTTGTGAGCTCACAGGACTATTTCTGGAAGGTATGATTACAATGCTGAAGATTTAACATGTACCTGACAGAGTACTGTATCTGGTCAATAACAACAATGGCATAAATTGTTCCATGAAAATCAACTGAACAAATGTATTTATCCATAATTGTTTGATATTTCTGTAAATTAGTAAAATGATCATTTTAAAAATAATGAATACAGTTTACATACACCTTGCAGAATCTGCAAAATGTTATTTATTTGACCAAAATAAGAGGGATCATACAAAATGCATGTTATTTTTTTAATGTAGTACTGACCTGAGTAAGATTCACATAAAAGACTTTTACATATAGTCCACAAGATAAAATTATAATTGAATTTATAAAGATGACCCTGTTCGTAAGTTTACATACACTTGATTCTTAACACTGTGTTGTTACCTGAATGATCCACAGCTGTATTTTTTTGTTTAGTAACTTGTTTTAGTGATTGTTGTTCATGAGTCCCTTGTTTGTCCTGAACAGTTAATCTGTCTGCAGTTCTTCAGAAAAATCTTTCAGGTCCCACAAATTCTTTGGTTTCCTAGCGTTTTTTTTGTGTATTTGAACCCTTTCCAGCAATGACTGTATGATTTTGAGATCTTTTCACACTGAGGGACTCATATGCAACTATTACAGAAGGTTCAAACACTCACTGATGCTCCAGAAGGAAAAACAATGCAATAAGAGCCGGGGGGTGTAAACTTTTGAACGGAATGAGGATGTGTACATTATTCTTATTTTGCCTAAATATCTTTTTTTTTTCATTTAGTACTGCCCTTCAGAGGCTACAGAAGATACTTACATGTTTCCCAGAAGACAAAATAAGTTGAATTTATGCTGATCTTCAAATTCAAAAAGTTTTTACCCCCCAGCTCTTAATCATGGTAATCGGTTCTCATCCTATTTCCTTCTGAATCATCAGCGAGTGTCATACAGTTATTGTTGGAAAGGGGCCAAAACACAAAAATGCTGAAAAACCAAAGAATTTGTGGGACCTAAAGGATTTTTCTGAAGAACACTGGGCAGTTTAACTGTTTAGGACAAACAAGGCCTCATGGACAACTATATCACTAAAAAAAAAAATAAAATAAAAAAATAAAAAAAGGACAGCTGTGTAACTGTCAACAACTGTGTATTAAGCAACACAGTATTAAGAATCAAAGGGATGCAAACTTTTGAACGGCATCATTTTTATAAATTCAACTATTATTTTCTCTTGTGGACTATATGTAAACATCTTTTATGTGAAATATTTTAAACATAGTACTAGTACATAGTACTAAATTACAAAATTACAAGCATTTTGTATGATCCCTCTTATTTTGGTCAAATAATTAACATTTTGCAGATTCTGCAAGGTGTATGTAAACTTTTGACTTCAATTGTATATCATAGTAGTACCATATTTAATACATGTAACATTTACCACGTACCTGACAGAAATAATAATGGGTAATTGATTATTATTATATATTATTTGTATATTATTTGAAGTGCAGTAAAAATAGACCTAAATTAAAAGGCTGTCAACACAATTAGAAAAAAAAAGGAGAAAAAGGACAAAATAAATAATTATCTTTAGTACTATTTTACACAAAACAAGGAATTACCACGGTAATTTGATATATACGATATACTTCTGTATGTGTTCTTCAAGAAATACATTTTTAAAAATGTATTTTAAACGAGTACATTTTAAAAATTTTATTAACGTTACCTTGCTAACGTGTCCCAAAAGAGTGTACCTGACAGAAATAATAATCGGTAATTGATTATTATTATATATTATTTGTATATTATTTTTGTATATTATTTTATATTTTTTGAAGTGCAGTAAAAATAGACCTAAATTAAAAGGCTGTCAACACAATTAGAGGGGAAAAAAGGAGAAAAAGAACAAAATAAATAATTAACTTTAGTACTATTTTACACAAAACAAGGAATTACTATGGTAATTTGATATATACGATATACTTCTGTATGTGTTCTTCAAAAAATACATTTTCAAAAGTGTATTTTAAACGATTACATTTTAAAAATTGTATTAACGTTACCTTGCTAACGTGTCCCAAAAGAGTGGTAACGTTAATTTGGCAAATATATTATCCTTTAATCTTGGTTGTTATTGATTCCTAGTAAGATTTATGTTTTCCTTTTGTTTATGTATTCAGAACTTCTACATAGTTCAGAATAAAAGTTTTAAAATGCTGGCAGCATGTATTTTCAGTTGAGTACTCTGATTGGTGGGATTACCTCGGCGGCGTCGCAGGCGTGCCTAGCCAGTCTGCGCATGCGCGACAGACATGTGGAAGAAATGTAAATAATAGGAACAGGAGGTCATTTGACTCGTTTAAGCATTGTCGACATGTACAAAGCAATAATCCAGTGTTTCAGATGTCGGAATACTTTAAACGCATTTCAAAGAGGGATGTGTTGTTTAATGCGTCGATACGTAACAAGCGCCAGATCAGAGGATGATATAAAGAACTTCATTATAGACAACACAGAAATAGTGAGCGCCCAAAGTTTAACCCCAGAGATTTCTTTAAGACTCTTCACCCCCACCTGCCGGTTCTGGACGGAGAGACCTGAGTTATGGCCTTTTCCTGATCCGTACTGGGCAATATATTGGCCCGGTGGACAGGCGCTGGCTAGGTAACAATGTTTAGTTAACAAAATACTACTAATAATAAAGGCTATGGTGTGTTTTAGGCTAGTTACAATAAGATACGTTCAGTCTACCTGCGTTGTTTTTACGTTTTTATTAATAATCCAGCTCTGTGGACTGTTTTTCTCAGGTATCTCTTAAATAATCCCGAGGTGTCTGGAGGCAGAAAGGTGCTGGATCTCGGCTGTGGTTGTGGAGCATCAGCCATTGCTGCCAAACTTACTGGAGCTTCCTATGTTGTTGCCAATGACATTGATCCAAGTAAGATTTCTGTTCCTGCTGCACCTTACAACTGAAATAAGAACTATTGTAATTTGTGAAATTTTTATCAAAAAGTTTATCAAAAATTCTTGGTAAAGAAATCTAGTGTAATGTACTGCAACCATTCCTACATTAAAAAAAAAAAAACGTTTTTTTTTTTTTTTTTTTCAATTTATTATTATATTATTATTAATTTATTTAATGTTTTTAACAAACATAATCGATTCAATAGAAAAAAATCCAATACGATGTATATATTAAGTAAAAAGTACTAAGTAGTACTACGTATTATTATTTATAAATCTTTTTTTTTTTTAAGTCATGAATTTAATTTTTTTTATGGTTACTCTATTGCCATTTTATAAGAGGTTATTTTTAATAACAACCTTTATTTTGGTCTAACCATTATTACACCATTACAATGGTCTAAAGCAGGGTTATTAAACTACATCTAAAGCATCTTTATCAAAAAGTTTATAAAAAGTGGAATGTCTAAAATCTACAACCTACATTTAAAATAATATTTCTTTTACATTTATTTTCAATGTATTTTATTTATTTTATGTTTTTGACAAAAATAATTGATTTAATCATTAATAGAAAAAAAATCTATTACGCTAAGTACTAATTATTATTTAATTACTTATTATTATTTATAAATCTATTAATTAATTAATTTTATTAATTAATTTATAGAATTTATTTTTAGTTATTTTTATTTATTTACTCCATTGCCATTTTATAATATTTTAGATATATATTATATGTAATGTAATAGTTCTTTTTAATAATAACCTTTACAACCGTTATAAGGGTCTAAAGCAGTTATTATAGTTTTTAAAACTGAAACTAGTAAACTATGAGTAAACAAAAGATGATAGGATCTTTATCAAAAAGTTTATAAAAAATTCTTAAAAGAAATCTACTGAAATTACTTTTAATAATTACAATTAAAATAAGATTTTTTTACATTTATTTTTATATATTTGTTTTATTTTATTTATTGTTTTTAACAAAATAATTGATTTAATCATTGATTTAATAGAAAAAAATCTATTAAGGTGTATCCTTTAAGCAAAAAGTAATACAAGTATTATTATTTATAAATTACTTTTTATATATGTAGATCTAACTTTTTATGGTTACTCCATTGCCATTTAATAAGTTCTTTTTAATAATAACCTTTACACAGTTTTAAGGGTCTAAAGCAGGGTTGTTATAGTTAACTGAAACCAAAACCATTAACAGATGTAAACTAAAATAAAAATAAATAAAAAAAATAAGTTGCCAAGGCCTCATTTCACATTCTTATCTAGTTTAGCTTGATGTTTTAAAGGTTCATGAAACCCTGGACTACTTTTTCTGAGATTTTAGCAGAGGTGTTTGTGTTGCACATCATAGATGACAATGTTAGCATCTGTTAAATTTAACTGTTGGAGAAAACTGGTTAATTTTGAGCTTTTTTGCGCTATTTTCATCTTCCGGGTTTAAAATCTACATTGTGCTGACGTCACAGTTTGTATATGTACTATATATATATATATATATATGAAATATTAATTAACCACCATTATTATCCAGAAGGGGTTATAATACTGAGGGGTCCTCTTTTATTATTTGTCAAATTGTCACATAACTTCCTGCATGTTGGTTACACCACACTAACAAACAAGATTTTTCATTTTAAAATTGCTTTGTTTTGTTATTGCAGTTGCTGCCGTTGCCACAAAAATGAACTGTAAACTGAACAATCTGGACCCTTTACCTTGTGTGACACACAACATGATCGGCTCAAAACCCGACGACTGGGACCTCATTCTTCTCGGAGACATGTTCTACGATGAAGATCTGGCTGATCGTCTGCGTAAGTGGCTCCAGACATGCATAACCACACATGGAACACAAGTGCTTATCGGTGACCCGGGACGGGCTCAATTTGAAAGCCATGACATCAGAAAATTACTACATAAACTGGCTCACTTTGAGCTGCCCGACTCGGTCAAAGAGGAGAACTACGGACTAACAAATAGCACAGTGTGGTGCTACAACTACAAACCTAATTTATAACAGCAAATGTATGGAATGCATTCATGTGTAAGTATGCTAAAGATGTCAATAAAACATTCTACGTATATATATATATATTATATAAGCATATTCTGGAGCAGATTACTGTTATTTCTTACATGTATTTTTATTTATTATGTATTATAGTACAGTTGAAACATAAAATGAAAAGTAGGTAAACAAAATTTTACATAAATATATTCATAAATATTAAATGACATAATGCAATTAAATTACAATGCAAACACGAAAATGCTGTAAAAATGCATTGATTTTATCTTCTTTTTTTTTTAATCAAACACGGATGATTTGTTTAGTAAATCTGACAAGGATGATGCTTATCTTCCTTGATAAGTGCATTACATTTACGATAATAAAGTTGATGTGCTGTAGTTGATGTACCGTAGGTGATCATTAGTCACGTCAGTACACAGTCCAGGACACTTGTTGGATCTTGTTTGGGCCAATAAGGTTTTGTAGCGCTTCCCTTGATTTATCTATTAAGAGATGCATAGATGCACTGAAACTTCATTTTTGGACAAAATGTATGTTGCATTTTATATTAGGGTCCATGTGAGTACCTGTAATCAGGGGACATCCATGGAAATTAAAAATTCTGATGTTGGCGCAGTTTGCAAGAACAGCAGTCACAGCAACATCAGTCAGATTGCGACATCGTATCATCTGTAACTCCTGTAACAAGAACACATTCATTAAAAATAATAATTAGTGTTGTCAATCATTGAAAAAAAATTAAATGATTTTAAATGAATTGCGATTAATCGCTATCAGTCTCACCTTACAATAAAGTTTTTAAGTATACTTTTATATTGCAATAACTACACATTCAATCTTCAGATTAATGCAGAAACAACATTAAGACAGTATATTTCTTATGACTGAATATTACTGATTCAGTCATAATACTGACTGAATATTATCAATTTCTGGATGTCTCTAGGAAATTGTTCTTTTTTTCCTAATATTTAACCACTGACTATAGCCATTCAACATTACAGTATAAACTGAGAGCTATCAATTTTAACATTTATTAAACTTGAAAAAATAACTAAGTGAACTTAAAACAATCTTCACATAAATCCATTATTTACCCGTGCCCTTCAGAATGTAGGAAAATACAGAATTGGAATTAAGTTATCAAACACAAAAGTTATTGATTTCCTCTTTTTTTCTTTTGTTCTTAAATTAACAGACATCACAGCAATGGGTTATTAGCTTATTTGGCTGCTATTACTTTAAGAGCTGCCGCTGCTGAACGTGACACGGACCTGACACGCATGCTCATATTTTCATTTGCACTTTAATATGAAATGACACAGGGTACAGCATGTATTTGTGTGCACAACTGAAAAGTGCATGGGCCACAAGTACAGTATAACGGCTGACAGGACAGGTAAATTCGTTTTTACTGTCTCATATGACCCTGGACCACAAAACCAGTCATAAGGGTCAATTTTGTGAAACAGATTTATACGTCATCTGAAAGCTGATGTATAAACTGAATATGAATATTAAATGTTTGGCCGAGATACAACTATTTGAAAATCTGGAATCTGAGGGTGCAAATAAATTGAGAAAATCACCTTTAAAGTTGTCCAAATGAAGTTCTTAGCAATGCATATTACAAACCAAAAATTGAGTTTTGATATATTTACGGTAGAAAATATACAAAATATCTTCACGGAACATGATCTTTACTTAATACCCTAATGATTTTTGACATAAAGGAAAAATCTATCATTCTGACCCATACAATGTATTGTTGGCTATAGAGTATGGGAACGTGACGTCGGTCCTGTGTGTGGTACAGTAGAAGGTGGCCGTGTGATGTGTATGTGTCGTGTTCAGGACACACGACTGCTCGAATGAATGCAATGGATTCAAATATTAGTACAATTATTCTAAGCAAATGCAAGCAGCTCTTAAAAACATTAACGCAAATACAGTAATTTTTTCCTCTAGTGATTTGTGTTTACTGTCATTGTATGCTATTTAGCGTGTCCTAAAACATGGCCGCGACTACCCTGAATGCAATGCGCAGTGACACAGACTCCCATGCTCTATTGCTACAAATATACTCATGCTACTTAAGACTGGTTTTGTGGTCCAGGCTCACATAGGCCTGACAACATCTTATCAGACCACAGTTCAGTGTTGTCCTACAAAAGCTCCCTCGTCATCTGTACCCTTTTTACACTTGTTTGACTAGCACCTGGTGCTGAGGTGCCGTGGAGTGCTCATCTGAAATTTGATGTGGTCGTAAAGACGTTCTGCGACTAAATAAACGCACTTCTTGTCAAGAAAAAAAAGAGACAGAAGCAGCGATTGTGAGTGGGGTGGCCAACCCTAACCCTGACCTGCGTTAAAAGCTGTTAAACCGGAAAAAACGAATCACTTGCGTTATTTTTGACAGCACTAATAATAATACAACATTAAAATGATGTTAATGAAACATTTTTAATTAGTATGTTGTACCTTTAGGCTGTGTGAACAAACTCCAGTTGCAAGTCCAATGACTCCTTGATCAGTTACCTTTAAATAACGTGAATGTACAAGTAGTAAGTATTTGGTGAAAATAATAATAACAGTGATTTCGGTATATGCATTATATACCAGTCAAAAGTTTGGAATAGTTAGGATTTTTAATGTTTTCGAAATAACACTACTGCTCACCGAGTCTGCATTTATTTGATCAAAAATACAATAAAAACAGTAATACTGTAAACTATTATTACATTATCAAATAACTGATTTATATATGGATCTATTTTAAAATGTAATTTATATTTCTGTGATGCAAAGCTGAATTTTCAGCATCATTACTCCAGTCTTCAGTGTCACATGAACATTTAAAAAATCATTCTAATATGTTGATTTGAAGAGACTTTTTTCAAAAATATTTAAAAATCCTAATTATTCCAGACTTTTGACTGGGTAGTGTACAATATGCTCCCAAAGCAAGGTAAATGACCTCTGTCCCAGAGAAGTAAATGCTGTGCAGCATCCTGCAGTTCTCCCCCAGCTCCAGTAGGGCTCTGTCACTGAGAGCAGTGCAGCCACGCAGGGAAACCACTTCTAAACCTTTGCAGTGTCGCGCCAGAGCTTGAATCCCTGAATCTGTTACAGCCGTGCAGCCTGTGAGATCGACTACCTGAAGATAGGGGGACCGGGATGCCAGCACCTCTAGACCTTGGAGAAAGAGAAATACAGCAAAAGTTGAAGTCTTGAACAATTTCATTTCAAGTCTAAAATGTACAGTTTGAGTGTTAAATTCCAAGATAATGGGTAAATCGATAATAAACAGTGCCTGACAATTGCTTTTCTGTGTCATTATTAGTCAAGTAATAAGTGTACTTTCATTTCAGTATATATTCAGTATATATATATAAGGTTTTATAATACTTTTGAAAGACGTCTCTTTAAAATACTGTACTAAAAATACAGTAAAACAGTAATACTGTGGAATATATTTAATATTTAAAATAAGTGTGTTCAGTTTTATTATACTTTAACATGTAATTTATTCCTGTGATCAAAGCTAAATTTTTTCAGCATCATTACTCCAGCCTTCAGTGTCACATGATCCTTCAGAAATCATTTTAATAGCTGATTTGCTGCTCAAGAAAGATTTAAACATTATTATCATTGTTGACAGTTGTGCTGCTTAATACATTTGTCACTTTTGATCAATTTAATGCAATCTTTCTAATGTTTATATATATTTTAAAATACTAAATATATGTATTTATCTCTAGACAGATTTCTATCCAATTATTAGTGAGCTTTTCCAGTTGATCATGGTTAATAAAGTTGAGCATAACTAGCTTAACTAATGTTTCATAATATTAACAATATTATTAATAATTAATCCCCTAATATTTTCAGGTTTAACCATGGGGACATTGTTATTACACTACCAGTCAAACGTTTTTGAACAGTAAGATTTGTAACATTTTTTAAGTCTCTTCCGCTTACCAAGCATTTGCATTTACTTGATACAAAGTACAGCAAAAACAGTAACATTTTGAAATATTTTTACTATTTAAAATAACTGTTTTCTATTTGAATATATTTTAAAATATAATTTATTCCTGTGACCAGAGCTAAATTTTCAGCATCACTACTCCAGTCTTCAGTGTCACATGATCCTTCAGAAATCTTTCTTATATGCTGATTTGCTGTTCAAGAAACATTTTTTATTATTATTATCAATATTTAAAACATTTAAAATGATTCTTTGACGAACAGAAAGATTCAAAGATCAGAATTTATCTGAAATAAAAAGCTTTTGTAACATTATACACTATACCATTCAAAACCTTGAAGTCAGTATAATGTTTTGTTTTGTTTTCAGGAACGAAATTATAGAAATACTTTTATTTAGCAAGGATGCTTTAAAGTGATGTTAAAGACATTTATAATGTTACAAAAGATGTCTATTTCAGATAAATGCTGTTCTTCTGAACTTTCTATTCATCAAAGAAACCTTAAAAAAAATTAGTTTTTAAACAATAATAATAAAAGGTTTTTTTAATCAGCAAATCCGATTATTAGAACTATTTCTACAGAATCATATGACTGGAGTAATGATGCTAAAAATTCAGCTTTGAAATCACAGGAATAAATTACTTTTTAAAATATATTCAAATAGAAAACGGTTACTTTAAATAAAATATTTCACAATTGTACCATTTTTGCTGTACTTTGGAATAAATAAATGCAGGCTTGGGGAGCAGAAGCTTAAATTTAAAAAAATTTAAAACTAAAATGTATACATTTCTAAATGAATTTATTAATAGTTGATTGTTGATTATTTAGTTATTTTAGTACTATTTAAATTCTATTATAGAATGTATTCATATTTTGAATGTATTATTATTTTTCAGCTTTTTAATTCTAATATCTAATATTTATATTTTGTTTCATTTCTGCTTTATTAAATGTACCAAAAACATTTTTAATACCTTTAGTTAACAATAAAAACATTAGTTAATTTACCAACTATTTACTATCACAAATGAAGCACCATAAACAGCACCAATGTGTTAAAAAATACCCTCAGATGTGATATCTGCACAGCCTCTTAACAGTATTGTCCTCAACTGTGGGCAGTGGATTTGTTTAAGCGCAGAGTCTGACACTTTGCAGTTCTGCAGATCCAATATGTGAGTTCCACTGTGCACAAGCTGAAACACAAATCAAGACACATGAGCATTAAATATTGTCATCATCACAGATGCTCTTGAGATGGGGACGCGTTACCTGACTGATGTTGGAGTCGGTGACCGTGCCATAAGACATCATTATTCGTAATAATCTGTCTTTAACGGCAGCAGGCAACATCCTGATCTCATCGTAGTCATCAGAACGCTGAGCAACACTAAAAGCACACCTGTGTGCCCAGAAACATATTTATTATCACCATATATGCTATAAAATGAACAGAATGAATAGTGTCGATCGCGTTAAACACTCAATAAAAACGTTACTCACAAGCTCATAAGGGAATCTATGGTAGCCATGATTCGGTCACTTACAGTACTGTTTATACACCTTTTTACGGCTAACTGCGAAGATATCATACGTAATATACGTTCATTTTGTTTTCTAATTCAACCACAGCGTAAACTTTCTATCTAGCATCTTCGTCGCTACGTTGTTTTGGTTTTCTCTCCTTCTCGGGTATCAGAGTGGGCGGGTCTCGTTTGTAGTAATACGTCATTCATACGCGACAAACATAAGGGTTCGAGTTTTTTTTTTTTTTTAATAATTAAAAAATATATATATCAAAAGATACACCTAAACATTAGAACAAGCACAAGTGGGGTATCCACTTTATTTTTCAATGCAGAAGTAAGCTGTTTTCTGGTAATGTTATATTTTATTTCTTTTTTTTATATTCAGTTTCATCATCAAACAGAAAGACAAGGCAACATGGCACATTTCAAATTGCAAATTCAACTGCAAATAAAGAGAAAACACACAAAATGAACACAAACATACATAAAAAAGTAAAAAAAAATAAAATAAATACAAATAAAAACAAAGAAATTCCAGGGCAGTTACATAAATTTGAAAAGCTTTAAAATTTGTTTTGTTTTTATGAGCTTCTTATTTTGAGATCTCACATTAGAGAGGGTTTCAAGGTAAATTTTAAGATCGGTGTTACAAAATGTAATACATAATGGTTTCTTCTCACTTACTTTTGACTTGTGAATATAAAACTTTGCTAAGATAATTAAGAGATTTATAATATAAACCTGTTTATCAGAAAAAGAGAAAAACAGTAAAATATCATGAGAATCTAAATTAAGGGGTTTGCTTAATTTCTTTGTTATGTCTATTTTAAAGTCAGTCCAAAATGAAATAACATAAGGGCAATAGAAAAATAAATGTTCAATACCTTCTACATATATATTACAAAAAGTACATTTATCACAAACACTATTAATATATCTACTGACAGCTACATTTACAAGGTGTTAGAATTTAATATCTAACTTGATTAACTGCCGAGATTCGCTTTTTAGTTGAGCGATGGAGCACAGAGTCAGGATCCTGGACCATTGAGATAAC
>JAHKKF010527103.1:0-10497 GCA_019740295.1 Labeo calbasu
TGTCTCAAAAGTAGCTTTATATATATATATATATATATGTGTGTGTGTGTGTGTGTGTGTGTGTTTTTACTTATCAAATAAATGCTGCCTTGATGAGCTTGATTAACAAAGACTTCTTTCAAAGTATATTATTATATTATATTATATTATATTATATTATATTATATTATATTATATTATATTATATTATATTATATTATATTATATTATATATTTTGGGAATCTTGCTCTATACTTAATTGTCATGGAAATTGTAATAGACCTAAAAATGGCCTGATGGATAAAATCAATAATTATTTCCCAGTGAATATTCTGTTTTATTCAGACGTATTATGGAAGTCAAATGCTGTTGTATTCCTGTGCATTGTGCAATGATCTTTCTCTCTGTCTCTGCAGGTGTATGTAAACGGTGAATGGGTGACTAGTATCGGAGAGGGTGGTAGTTTTGGAGAGTTAGCCCTGATATACGGAACTCCTCGAGCTGCTACTGTGAAAGCCAAGACTGACCTGAAACTGTGGGGAATAGACAGAGACAGCTACCGACGCATCCTCATGGTATGAACACACTTTTTTGGTTGAACTGTCCCTTTAAATGACGAGCCCTCCCTCCATCCACTCAGATGTCATGAGAATCCAGATTGACACTCTTGAGCATTGTGCCACTGGCATACTCACACTAAACCAAACTTTCCACCCTTTGGTATTCTTTAACTAAATACTTACTATCTCGCTCAGCAGCGTAATCTGCATTGAGAGCTCCATCTGTAGCAGTGTTTGTGTTTGTAGAGTGTGTGTGTGTGTGTTTGTGTGTTTGTGTGTGTGTTGTGGGAATGAATAAATGAATATTTCTAATGGCCTGTGAGCCTCCGTGGAAACTGTTCTCCACACAGAGCCTGACAAGGGACCAATTTAGATTTTTCTGTCAGGCCATCGTTTGGTTTTTCCTTCTCTTTAGTGTCTTTCTCGCTTTCTTATGCAAACACGCACTTTTCATGCAGACTTACTCTCTTTAACACACACACACTGCGTTCTGTGAGAGGAGAGACAGACTGTTAGATTGCAGCTATGCTGAGCTGCTCTTAATTAAACCAGTAAGTTATTGTGTGTGTGGCTGCAGTCAATTAGAGATAAGTGAGTAATTTATAAAGCTGTTTATAAAATGTGTCATATTCCACGTCCACACTGAGCATTCAATCTCGACGGTGTGTATCATAATGTGTGTGCAAGTATACCTAGACGGTATAGAAAAACATATATCTCAGCTTTTTTTATTATTTTGATGTTTGATGGATATTTTATTTTTTGATTCAATATATCTTGACAATTTTTTGACTGAAGTGTTGGTTGGAAAAAAAGTGTTTATAATAATTATTTTTTATTATTATTATTGTTATATTATGTTTTTAACCATTGTAAAATTAAATGATTGACAATCATACAGCTTAATATATAATGATATAATATAAAATAATATATAAATATATAATAATTCCTGATTTAACATTTTCAACATATTTATTTTTATATATAATTATATATTAAATATATTTCTCACATTACATTACATTAATGAGTATTCAGAAAGGTTTTTCGATCGAAATGATAAAAATAATTTATTTGTTTGTTTTTATTATATATATACAGTATATATATATATATATATATATATATTTACAATTTTAGTGATTTAAAAAAAATAATTCTTGAAAATCAAGTTTTTTGTAAAAGTTTAATTTATGCTGTAATAGAAGACATTTTAATGACATTTAATTAGATTTTTTTGAACATATAAATTATTTATTTAAATATGATATTTATTTATTCATTTATGTATGTATGTATGTATGTATTGATCCTTTAACTTTTATTCAATTTAATTGCATTTATGGTTTATTAAAGTTTTTTTTTTTTCATGCATTTTCTTCATACGTGTTTGTTTCTCCAGTTAATGTTACTCAATATATTATAATTATTTGAATATTACCCAGACTAACTTTCAAGGAAAACACACTGTATTTTGGCCAGATATTTAAGCAGACATGTGCACGTACAAATATGCCCCAGGTTTCTCTATCAGAAGTGTTTTAGTTCACATTTTATAGGCATGGTCTTTCTCATTCGCTCTAGTAAGAAGATCCCTATGCAGAGTCTGTCTATAGAAAACATATACTGTTTATTTGGGAAATGTGGGTGAACTAATCCATTAAGCTTGACCAGCACTTGCCGGACGGCTGTAGATCACGATGTCATGCTTCACTTCGGAGTCTGCGGGCCGTCTTAGATGTTCTGATGTTTTTGTATCTTCTTCTCAAACACCAGGGTTGGAGAGGTCACTGACCTCGTAAGAGAGAAGAGCTTCACGGTCACTTAGTGGCTGGACATTTGCGTATACGTTTCCTGGTCTCACATTTGGAGGTGGTTTAGTTAATAAGGTTTTACAGTTGATCTCAGAGGAACATTTTGACTCAGATGTTTCTCCTAAAATTAAACGGACTCAAATGACGCAATTGTTGACATGCGTTAAGCCACATGAGATGACTTAAATCTGAGAAAACACAGAGACTTCAGTCTCCACTTGTCATCCGTTTAATCTCATTCCTGTCTTGAAGAAACACTTGACACAATGAGAAGATCATCTGTGATTTTTCTTTCTAACGAGACCGTCTCCACTTAATGTGTTTCTGTGTGTTTAATTTGAGACACAGCTGAAAAAGACAACACTAGGAACAAAGGAGAAGGAAGCCAAAACTTTGCTTTAATCTGGATGTTTATAGTTCTTCTTCAGCAGCGTGTTTGAGGAAAGTCCCCCGGCTTTGTTCTCAGCGCCGTGTTTCTTATTCTTGTTCCGTAGAGACTGATTAGAGGGCTGGAGATTCTGTTACCTGATGTCCTCCATGTGTCTTCTAACTGCCTCTTCAATGTTTTTTTAGGGAAGTACGTTGAGGAAGAGGAAGATGTATGAAGAGTTCCTCAGTAAGGTGTCTATACTTGGTAAGTCATGAGAACTTTAGTAGAGTCTCATCAAAAGATTAAATCTTTTTGTAAGTTGTTACCAGCTTTTATTTTTTAAATTACTGTATAGACCAATTTGGAGTAGCCGTCACAGTTACGTCACTTGCAACTGTGCACGCATTGTGGTGGAAGAAAAAACTAGTAACAAGTGGAGGGAAATGGGTTAAATCTGTGGAATAAGAGACAAAATGTATTTTTGAATGTGGTCATCAAAGACAGCATTTGAAGCTAAATGCAGAAGTTTAAACGGAAAACTGCTATGATTATTCCACTTTTAAAGCATTTTAAAGGGGTCATCGGATGCCCATTTTCCACAAGTTGATATGATTCATAAAAATTCTCAATTGTACTGTAAAACAACACCCTTTTTACCTTGTCAAAATGAGCTCTGCAAATATCATCCTGTTCTGATCGAGGTTGCTTTAAATGTTAATGAGCTCTGCTCGCCCCGCCCCTCTCTTCTCTCTGTGGAGTGACGAGCCTGTTTATTTTAGCCGCGTTTAGCCGCTAAACTTGCAGTTAGGGGACATATTATATTAGCCCTACAGTTATAGTTTGAAATACTATTTAAACCTATTGCATTTTACCTAACATTTACATATTTTTTCTCACAATTCTAACTTTTTTTTCCTCACAAATGCAAGTTTTTCAGAGTTTGTCAGTTCTAAGGAAAAAAGCCCTAAGTGTGGGGATATAAACTCTTGAGTCTGAGCCGAGGGGAAAAGAAAGAATGACGAGTTGATTTTTCAAAATTGTGAGAATAATGTCAGAATTTTGAAATTTAAATTCAAATGTACCCTTTTCATTCTTTCATTCCATGGCTTCCATATTTGAAAACTGTCATTTTTTGCCACCAGATAGGCTCCGCCCACAAAAACGTGATCACTGTTTGCAAACATCGAAATTGGTCCATAAGAACAACTTATTAATGAAACCTGAGAGGAATTAATGTATGTGTAGCACATTTGAAAAACTTTTCTTGCGCAAATTGATGCGTCCACGCAAACAAACCCAGGCGCAATGAATTTTAGTGTAAACTGTTCTTAAAAAAACATTCTTATGTACATTTTTTATATTAATAAAAGCATGGGTTTATGATTGATTTATGCATTTATGAATGAAACCTGTTGAACTTCTAGAACACTGAAACATTTTGGTGTGCAAACCATTTTTACTCAGAAGTTGCTAGCAAATTTTACTCGCAAGGACAAAGAAATAGCAAGTAACAAAGTTAATTAAATGTGAAACTTTAGGATTTTTCTTTACATTTTTTTCGTAAAATGTACTCCAATAATTTTTTTGGCAACTTCAAAAAATTATTTTATAAAACAGATAAGTCCAGTCTTTGATTCTGATTGGTTGAACCGCATTTGAAGCTGTTGTAAATAACTCCACAAACATATACCTTTGTTGCAACCACAACTGATTCTGTGGAACTACATTGTTTGGTGGAAGAACACTATTTTTATTCACTTTATTTACTGTGTTTTATTTTGTGAAACCTTACTACGTATATAGAATGACCGTTTTATGAAAGCAATAAGCCCTGTGAAGCCATGGTTTACAGTGAATTTATAAGAGCTAATGGGGTTTTAGGCACCCCACTTCTCATCATGCCTAACAATGCCCCTTAGCTGTTATAAATTCACTGTAAACCACAGCTTCTTGGAACTTATTGCTTTATTTTACAGTGTATGCAGGTGCACACCATTAAAAATTAATCTTCTAATTAGAACCACCATAAGAACCAGTTTTATAGACAAGTGATTATAAAATTTTCACAGAGAAATGTTTATTCTCTAGTTCTTTAGAAAACCATCATGTTCTGGTGCTTAAATAATTCTGATTCAAAACACTGATAAGAAGAACCTATAAATGAACATATA
This sequence comes from Labeo calbasu, assembly GCA_019740295.1. Classification (NCBI taxonomy): domain Eukaryota; kingdom Metazoa; phylum Chordata; class Actinopteri; order Cypriniformes; family Cyprinidae; genus Labeo; species Labeo calbasu. The sequence continues at coordinate 4,899 of JAHKKF010527103.1, forward strand.
AGAACTTTTTTACCTTCAAAGGTTTAAATAGTAACTCAAGAACCAAAAATGTTGCCAACAATGGTTGAAGCTGAAGGTTCTTCACTTTTAAGAAGTAACTGTTCTTTATTCTGTGGTTCCATAAAAAACCTTTAAAGGATTAGTTCACTTCCAGAATAAAAATTTCTTGATAATTTACTCACCCGTGTCATCCAAGATGTTCATGTCTGTCTTTCTTCAGTCGAAAAGAAATTAATTTTTAGAGGAAAACATTCTGGGATTTTTCTCCATATAGTGGACTTCAGTGGGAGCCAATGGACTGAAGGTCCAAACTGTAGTTTCAATGCAGTGAAAAGGGCTCTACATGATCCCAGCTGAGGAATAAGGGTCTTATCTAGCACTTTTATACTTTTTATACTTTTTTTTGACTTTCTTTGCACGTTCGCTTTATAAACACTGGGTCAGTACTTCTGCCTACATCATGTGTGCGTGATTATGTAATGCATGAGGTTGAGGTAGTGCAAGACGAGCACTTGTGGTTAAAGTATATCTTTTTTTTTTTTTAAATGACCATTTCTTTCGCTACATAAGACCCCTATTCCTCGCCTGGGATCGTGTAGAGCCCTTTGGAGCTGCATTGAAACTGCAATTCAAGCCATTGATCCCCATTGAAGTCCACTATATTGAGAAAAATCCTGGAATGTTTTCCTCAAAAACCTTAAAGGAGAAGTCCACTTCCAGAACAAAAATTTACAGATAATTTACTCACCTCCTTGTCATCCAAGATGTTCATGTCTTTCTTTCTTCAGTCAATAAGAAATTATGTTTTTTGAGGAAAACATTTCAGGATTTCTTTCCATTTAGTGGACTGATATGGTGCCTGTGAGTTTGAACGTTGAAAATGTAGTTTAAATGCAGCTTCAAAGGGCTCTAAACAATCCTAGCCGAGGAAGAAGCGTCTTATCTAGCGAAACGAACAGTCATTTTCTCAACAAATTGACAATTTATATACTTTTTAACCTCAAATGCTCATCTTGTCTAGCTTTGCGTGAACTCTGTGTGATCCGGGTCAATACAGTAAGGATATGTCAAAAAACTCCCATCTCATTCTCTTCTTTAACTTCAAAATCATCCTACATCGCTGCAGAAGTACCGACCCAGTGTTTACAAAGTGAACATGCAAAGAAGATCAAACGCCTTTTAGAAAAAAAGGTAAAACAGTGACGTAGGATGATTTTTAGATGAAAATGAGATGGGAGTTTTTCTACCTACTCTAACTGTATTGAACCAGATTACACAGAGTTCACGCAGAGCTAGATAAGATGAGCATTTGAGGGTAAATTTTTTAATCTTTTTAGAAAATGACTAATCGTTTCGCTAGATAAGACCCTTCTTCCTCATTTGAAGCCATTTGAAGCTGCTTTGAAACTTTGGAAGTTCAAACTCGGGGGCACCGTTGAAGTCCACTGTATGGAAAGAAATCCTGAAATGTTTTCCTCAAAAAACATAATTTCTTTATGACTTAAAAAAGAAAGACATGAACATCTTGGATGACAAGGGGGTGAGTAAATTATCTGCCAAATTGTAGTTCTGGAAGTGAACTAATTCTTCTTTTCAGCTAAAGAAAGAAAGACATTAAGATCAGGACATTAAAAAGAGGTTCTTTACATTGTTAAAATGGCCTTTACACTAAGAAAAAAATGGTTCTTTTAAGAACTGTTCACTGAAAAGTTTATTGGGGAACCATAAATGGTTCTTCTATGGCATCACAGCAAAAAAACCCTTCGGAACCTTCATTTTTAAAAGTTTATGCAGAACCCTCTGAAGAACCCTTATTTGTAAGAGCGTGGCCTTGATTGACAGACACCGCTGCGGCACGCAACGCCAGTTCTACCGTGACTTGCATTCCAGCGGTTTTGTTTGGCGAGAGAGACAAAGAGGAGCGAGAGAGATGAACATTAAGATGGTCAGTTCTGCGGTGACCCCTCGTCCTTCAGCACCCTGAGGTCACTCGTCGCTCTAAATGGGGTTATTAAATGGCTGAACAAACACACTCCTCCTCTCGGTTTCCTCTGTTTTTCTTTCTCTCTGTGTTCTCCGTTTCACAGCCCTGTCACGGCCTTTCTTCAAACGCCCAGCTCTCTCGCTCTTCAGACCTCTTTTCTTCGCTCGTCTTCTCGCCTTTGAGGGGGGCATGTTTTTGTTTGCGTAAGATTTCTTTGAGATTGCGGTGAAATCGGCACTGTTTCGTGAAGTCTCTGAGTGTTTTGTGATGGTTGTGAGGTCTTGCCCCAAAAAATGCTGTTAAGGTTTGGACACATTATCAAAATTTCACAAAAAAGGTCTTTTGTCTTTCATCAGTAGTGTTGTAATGTATGAAGCACAGCTCACTTTCAAAGTAGGATTTTGTTGATCAGCAGTGATTTGCATGACTAGTTTGAAAATGTTGTGCAGTCTGTGTCAGGAAATCCTTCGCTTTTTATATGAAATTCGTGATTGCGTGGATTCCTGTTAAAATGACTGTATTTCACCTGTAATAATTCACCAAACAATGGAAGTTGAATAAGTCACTTATAAGAATAAGTGTCTGTTTCAACATGAACATTCAGAATTGTTCCCGAAGGTCCCTACATGACATTTATGTATTAGCAAAATATATTAAAAATATATTTAGTAAAATTATATAAAGCAACTAATACTGTTTATTGTCATATTTATGTATACAAATAAAAAGTACTTATTAAGTAAATATATAAATATAAAATAAATACAAAATATTTAATATAAATATTCCTTTTTAAAAAACAATTTAATATAATATACAATATATATTAAAATAATGTAATATGTAAATATAATAAAAATATGTTTAATATTACTAAATATTGTCCATTAAAAACAGGAACAATGAGCAATAATAAGCAAGTATATATATATATATATATATATATATATATGTTTATTGCCATATTGGTGCATGCAAATAAAATGTTAATAATTAAGTATTATGTATAAATATTATTAAATAAAAACTTTTAAAATTATTATTATTATTTTTTTTAACATTTTGTTTATTAAGTTTTGTACATTGGCACTTTTTTAATGCATGTATACAAATAATATTCAATTTTAACAATATTTTTAATGTGTGGTGCCTCCATCGGGAGAAAAAACTTTGAAATGTTTTTATTGTCATATTGGTGCATATAAATAAATATATAATATTACATATTATATTTAAACATATTTAATACTATTAAACATTAAATGTCACTTTGAAAAGCTCTCTAAAGGCCCTCTATAAAATACATTTTATTATTATTATTAAATGTTACATAAAAATGAACATTCTGTCTTGTCCTCATTAAAAAAAAGAGAGAAATAATAGGAATTATGAGCATTTTTTTGTCATATTGGTGCATGTAAATAAAAATGTAATATTAAATATTATATTTGCATTTATTTAATATTATTAAATATTAATTATTAAATATGTCACTCTGAGAAGCTACTTTTAAAGGTGCTTTATAATATAAAATGAATTATAATAATAAATGTATTATTAAAAATGACATCAAATTGAACATTATCTTGTCCTCATTAAAAAAAATAAATAATACCAGTGATAAGCAAATGTTTATTTTTATTGTCATATTAGTGTGTACTAAAAGTGTAACTAAAAATGTAATATTTAATATTATATTTAAATATATTTAATATTATTATACATTAAATGTCACGTTGAAAAGCTATTTTAAAGGCTTTTTATAAAAAAGTTTATTATTATTAAATATTACATAAAAATGAACATTCTTTCTTGTCGTCTTTAAAAAATAATAAGCAAATATATTTTTATTGTCATATTAGTGCATGTAAATAAAACTGTAAATGTAAATGTAAAAAAACATTATATTTAAATATATTTAATATTATGAAATATTAAATGTCACTCTGAGAAGCTACTTTTAAAGGTGCTTTATCAAATAAAATGTATTATTATTATTATTATTATTTAGTATTAAATATGACATTAAATTGAACATTGGCTTGTCCTCATTAAAAAAAACAATACCAATGATAAGCAAATATTTATGTTTATTGTCATATTGCGTGTAAATAAAAGTGTAATATTTAATATTATTAAATATTAAGTATGTTGCTTTATGAAGCCATTTTTAAAGGCCCTTTAAATAACTATTATTATTGTTATTAAATATTAGATTAAAATGAACATTCTGTCTTGTCCTTATTATAAAAAGATAAGCAGTAATAAAATAAATAAATGATAAGCAAATATTTATATTTATTGTCATATTTGTGCATGTAAATAAAAATGTAATAATTAATAAATAATATATATATAACTATAGTCCATATTATTAAATAAATAAAATGTCTTCATTATATATTTTTGCATATTACATTACAATATCCTAAAAGGGTAGGGTGCTAAGATAGACACACACACACAGTTTTTTTTCTTAGTTGAAGCATGCAGTGTTGATTTTTCCCTCACTTGCGGCTCATGTTACGGCTGAAGCAGGTGGACGTCTGCCCGGGCGTGAGGATGTCTTAGCCAGCCTGATAAAGTGACCATTAGTCTGAGGCATGCAGACAGGCCGGCCCCAACACACAAACACACACCTCAGCCACACACAACTGGCCCCTTTTAACTGTTTAAACGTTAACGCTATTATGAGCTCTGATCTGAGAATGATCGCCCGCTACTGTCCTCCATTGGGATGATGGGAAATGCACTGTGATGGGATGATGGGAGATGATGAATGACTGAGCGAGCAAACAGTGAAGGGCAGAGGCGTTCGTTATTGTTTGCAGCTGGAGGATGAAGCGGCACTGCGCGAGTCCAGAGGGTTTTAGTGTGGTCGTGTTCGTGTGTGGTACGCCCGTGTGATGGATGCTGGAAGGTGGGAAGGTTTCTGGAATGTGGTGGGTATTGAATGATGGCTTTGGTGGTTTCATTTCTCACGGCCACGGCTTCAATAGTCCATGAGCAACAGAAGCTCTTCTAGGTCAAGATGCAGTCCTCGCATTCTGCAGGAAGTTCACGATAAGCCTTGGTGTCTTTCTGATTAGTTGGTTTATTTATAAAAGCATTAGTCTGAGCCTCTGATGACACACCCACTGATCGCTCACGGACCACCGGATGCTCGTTGCACACAAAAAAAGCAAAGCTTTCTTAAATGGTCTCTAAAAATATCTGTCTGTGACTCTTGTTATTTTTGGGTAGATGGAAAGTCAAAAACTTTTCATTATAACTTGTCCGTTTAGGTAGTTTGTCTTTTTCTTGCTTAAGAAAATCCTATGAATAGACTTTAAAAAATACAGAATCAAATCATTAATCATCATTGAATCAAATCGTTCTGAATCTGCAGAAATTGTTTCTGAATCAAATCTCATTGTCAGTCGGATTGTTCACATTGTTCTGAATCTGCAGAAATTGTTCCTGAATCAAATATTATGAAGAATCAAATTGTTCTGAATCTGCAATAAAAAGTTCTGAATCAAATCAAATTGTTCCTGAAGCAAACCTGATTGTGAACTGGACTGAATCAAATCATTCTAAATCTGCACAAATAGTTTCTGAATCAAATATCGTTGT
>JAHKKF010527105.1:0-34769 GCA_019740295.1 Labeo calbasu
ACAATGGGCCAATCATCTTTCAAAAGTAATTTTTGCTTCAAATTGGTGCTTTAAATAACATTTGTTGATTACAATAGCTGCGTTTCCATTACTTTTCAAATTGCACAAATTGAAATTGCGAATTAAAAATACGCCCAATGGAAACATGTCGTGACATTGCGTGAGGTAGCTTTTTCAGGCAGTTCAAAAAAGGAATATTTCACAAAACTGCAATGGAAACAGATTTTTTCGCAATTACAGCTCACTTGGTCACATGATCATTTTTTAATGTACTATAACCTCCAAGAAACACCCCATACGTGGGCGCTGACAAGTATTATGGCTCTGACACTCCACCGAAGCTAATCGCACACACTCTAGTCAATGCTCATGTGTATACGAGCCAGAAAAAGCTCTCTACGCTTCTTTGCTAAAGATACACATCTACATCTCCTTTGATTAAAAATAATAGCCAATGTGGTAGCTGTGATATAAATAAATCTACCAACATCAGTCATCATGACTTATCGTGAGAGGAAAAAATTACGTTTAAGTTGCATAACATCAGTTAATGGAAACGGTGTCATTTTGCAATAGTTTTTTATTGACATTTATAAAATATTGCAAAAGTTTTACGCAAATCTGTAATGGAATCACACCTAATGTTGATTACATTGTTTCACCACTAGGTGACAACAAGTAACTGTTAAGAAATGTATTTATCATTGAATCATTCATTCAAGATATTCATTCAAAAATGCTGATTCATTCAGTAATGGAACAAGTGAGGTACAGTATTTATGAGTGAGAATTTTTTTTATAACTTAATTCAAATGAATTAAAACAGTTTTGAATAGAATGAGGTAATTAATATTTTGTCAGCCTCTAGTAAATTACATGTTATATTGCTTAGTTCAGAATCGTGGGAGAAACAAAAAAACAAACAAACAAACAAAAATTGTGATTTTCAGTTTATTCAGAATTGTGCAGCTTTAATCGTAATTATAAAATGTGTTTGAATTTATTCTAAAACATCTGTTTTACTGTTACTGACTTGGAATAAATTCTACTAGACATTGCATTGTGGTGAAATGAATTTTTGTCTATTAAGATTTAAGAGTCAGTTATGTACAAGTATAATATATCAGTTATTTATTTATTTGTTCATTTATTTAGACAGAAAGTTAAAAAAAATGAAGAAGAAGACCTGTTGGTCGAAATGTTGTACTTGAATTAATAAAACTTTCATGGAGCAGTCAAATATTAGTGTGCGGACATTTTGTTTGTTTTATTTAGACCAATTTTTTTTATTTTTTTTTTATCTCAATATTACATAAAATGCCATAAAATGAAAATATTTATCTGTTTATCAATATCAGACAGAATTTTTATATCAATGCCATTGTAATCGTAGTATGATTAACCAGTTTTGTTGACTAAATCTCTGCCCATGTTTTTCCTCATTTGCTTGTTGTTTCTAGTTAATTACAGAGAAGAAGACCTTTTACTTGGCTGCAGACTCCCCAAATATCCTGGAGGACTGGATCAGAGTTCTCCAGAATGTTCTCAAGGTTCAGGCCAGTGGACCAATTTCCATGGATAAAGAAGCTAAGCCCACAGTGCGAGGCTGGCTAACTAAGGTATGAGCTCACAGGAGTGTTATTAAAGTAGAAGTTCACTTCCAGAACAACAATTTACAGATAATGTACTCACCCCCTTGTCATCCAAGATGTTCATGTCTTTCTTTCTTCAGTTGTAAAAATAATTGTTTTTTGAGGATAACATTTCAGGATTTTTCTCCATATAACGGACTGATATGAGTTTGAACTTCCAAAATGCAGTTTAAATGCGGCTTCAAACGATTCCAAATGCGGTTGTAAACGATCCCAGCTGAGGAAGAAGGGTCTTATCTAGCGAAACGATTGGTTATTTTCATTTAAAAACTACAATTTAAATACTTTTTAATCTTAAATGCTCGTCTTGTCTTGCTCTCCCTGAACTCTGTGTATTCTGACTCAAGACAGGGTATGTCGAAAAACTCTGATCGCATTTTCTCCCTCAGCTTCAAAAATCATTTTAAAATCATCCTACATCGCTGCAAAAGTACCGACCGAGTCTTTGCAAAGTGAACATGAAAAGAAGATCAAACACCCTTAACAAAAAAGGGATTTTGAAGTTGAGGGAAAACATGAGATGGAAGTTTTTCAACATACCCTAACTGTCATGAACCGGAACAAAAACAGAGGTCGCGAAGAGCAAGACAAAACTAACATTTTACATTAAAAAGTATATAAATTGTATTATTTTTATGAAAATAACAGATCATTTCACTAGATAAGACCCTTCTTCCTTGGCTGGGATCATTTAAAGCTGCATTTAAACTGCATTTTGGAAGTTCAAATCATACCAGTCCATTATACGGAGAAAAATGCTGAAATGTCTTCCTCAAAAAACATAATTTCTTTACGACTGAAGAAAGAAAGACATGAACATCTTGGATGACGAGGGGGTGAAGACATTATCTGTAAATTGTTGTTCTGGAAGTGGACTTCTTTAAGATGTTAGAACAAATCGGTATTGCTGAGCCCAATGAAAATTCGATTTCGTTTTTAGATTTAATTTTGAATATGGACCAGCTTATGATGTTAGCCATGAACTAAAACTAAAAAGTTAAAATCTACACTATTTGAACAGTGTATCTACATCTAGTCCAGCATGTCAATGCATCTATTTTCATATCATAACAGTAAGAGTTTCGATACAAGTATAAAACAATGAAGTGATGACGATTAAAGAAGGAATGAGCAGGTGACAGCGAGGAGTGTGGGATGAGATTCCCGGATGGCTGGTACATGCTGGGACAGAGCTGAGGTCATCAGGCCTGGAATGTATCTGATAGGGAGTCCTTGTTTACAGGCTGTGAGGTGTGAGGTGTTGGGGTTTTGGGGTTTTGATTGACAGGTCAGGATATAAGTAATGTTTTTTCCTGTATGTGTCTTGATCTTTTAAGATGTCTTGTCAAATGGGTATGTTTGAAGTGATATAATTTTCCCATTTTAAATCATGTAACTATCTCTCATCATTTTTCTGATGATGTCTTTATTTTTACTACAGGTGAAACATGGTCATTCAAAGCTTGTGTGGTGTGCTTTGATTGGGAAAGTCTTCTACTACTACCGGAACCAGGATGACAAGGTGGATATTTTCAGCTACATTTTACTAGCTCTGCATAGCGTACATTTAAACTGAAGTTTATAATTTTTCATATGATCAGAAAATATTCAGATAATTTGTAAAGAAATGTATGCATACGATGCTATTTTAAATTGAGATCAAATATGTGTTTGTGGCAGTTCCCACTGGGTCAGCTACGTGTTCGTGAAGCACGGGTGGAAGAAGTAGACAGGTCATGTGACTCTGATGAGGATTATGAAGCAGGTGGGCGGGGCTTCCTTTCCTCTCACTTTACGTTAGTGGTCCATCCTAAAGAGCAAAGCCCCACCTACCTGCTCGTCGGTACTAAACAAGAAAAGGTATCACTTGCACCACATACACAATCTGAATATTGCCTAGCATTTACCTAAGTACTTGTTTATTATAATGCAATATGTAAAATACTTATTTCATATATAAATCAACTATCCATGAAGGTTTATGATTGACAGTGTTGGGGAAACTATTTAGTGTAGCTTGTTAAAAAATTAGTTCACTTCCAGAATAAAAATGTCGTGATAATTTACTCGCCCCCATGTCATCCAAGATGTTTGTTTTTCTGTCTTCAGTTGAAAAGGAATTAAAACATTCCAGAATTTTTTTCCATATAGTGGACTTTAATTGGACCCAACAGGAACGATCGGTTATTTTCATTAAAAATATACAATTTAAATACTTTTTAATCTCAAATGCTCGTCTTTTCTTGCAATTTCAAAATCATCCGACATTATTGTTTTACTTTTTTTGTAAAGAGTGTTGACTTTCTTTTCACGTTTGCTTTGTATACACTGGGTCAGTACTTCCGCCTATGTCACCCGTGACCTTTCCAGCATGACTACGTAATGCGTAAAGTCGAGCTAGTGCAAAATGAGCATTTGTGGTTAAAAAGTGTATCAGTTTAACTTTTTTAGAAATTACTAATTGTTTCTTTAGACAAGAACCTTGTTCCTTGGCTGGGATTGTGTAGAGTGCTTTAAAGCTGCATTGAAACTACAAATTGGACCTTCAACCTGAAGTCCACTATATGGAGAAAAATTTCCTCAAAAACCTTTTTGAGACATGAACATCTTGGATGACGTAGGGGTAAGTAAATCATCAGGAAATTTTTAGTATGGAAGTATATAACAACATTTAAACAGATCAACTTGTCAATAAAATATCAGCAATAAACAGTACTGTTCAAATTTTGAGGTAGGTAAGATTTTGAAGGAAGTCTCTCATTTATGTGATCAAAGATACAGTAAAAACAGTAATAATGTGAAACATTAATACAGTTTAAATTAACTTTTGTATTCTGTTTTATTTTATTTAAATTTAAAATGTATTTTATTCATTTGATGGCAAAGCTGATTTTCAGCACAATTTCTCCAGTCTTCAGTGTTACATGATCCTTCAGAAATGATTCTGTTTTGGTTATTTTGTTTGTTTGTTTGTTTATTTATTTTTATTTGAATATTTTGAGTTTTTATTTTATATATTCAGTTTTTTAGTTTTAGTAATTTTATGGGTTTTTGGCATTTGTTTTAAATATTTCTATTTAGTAATTTTAGTAATTCTCATTAAACTTTTAATATCAGTTATTTGCCAAAGCAACATTTCTGATTATTAAATATTATACAACCAATGTTGGGGAGTAACTAGTACATGTAACAGAGTTGCATAATTTAATTTCATTTAAAAAAAAAAAAAAAAAAAAAACTTAACGGTAATGTGTTACAGTTACTGAGAAAAATTAAATTAAAAATTAAATTAAATTACAGTTGTGAAAATGTTAACGATTACAAAGAGGGTTAGATCTGAATACTTCTTTTATTAATATTTATCATTTTTTGTTATGATTTTAAATCTTCATTTAACCTCAGAACAATCTCAACGTAAAAAGAGGTGCTAAAGTGGTGGCTGTGCTTTAAAATAAAATATTATGATCTTAATTAAAGAGATAAAGGATTTTGAAAGTCTAATCAGTGTTGGGTACGACTGTAAGATAAACCCTGCCTGGTTTAAATGTTTGAAAATGATTAACAGTTGAAAACATTTGTTACAAATTTAGAAAAGTAATCAGAAAGTAACCACATGTAATCAGTTACATTACTTTAATAAAGTAATTACATTTTAAATAGGCTAACTTGTAATCTGTAACCCATCACATTTCCAAAGTAACCTTCCTAACACTGTATATAACATTAATGTATTATTTCAAATGATTTTTACTAGTTTGTTAATAACACTTGAGCTACATTACTAACTGTTTTTCAGTAGGTTATCACTTCCAGCTGTTCAGTAGTGTCACTTTTTTTAGTAAATTAAATTTAGCTCTGTTAAACATCTGCATTATTTTGCTGTCTTGCTCGTAGGACACCTGGCTGTACCACCTGACCGTCGCAGCAGGCAGTTGTGCCAGTTTGAGGGTGGGCACAGAGTACGAGCAGCTAATTGGCAAGCTGTTGGATGTGGATGGAGACCCAGGTCAGGGGTTATTTTAAAACATCTACCAACTGCACACTTCTACAAGTACAACTGCTTCTCAAGTTGCTGGATGAATGGTTTTAAATTGAGACAGACAGATTGAATTACTCAATCTAGACCCCAGACAGTGTTTACAACCAGTTCTTATGGCCTGATAACAGCTGCTGTGCCATTTTGATTTGTTTTTCAATCTGTTGTGTGTTCATGTGTGCAGACTCCGCTCTGTGGAAACGTGAAGTGTTGTGTTTCAGTAAAGAGGGATTGCGGTATCCTCTCACCACGCTGCCCTCCGAGGCACTTCAAACAGAAGCTCTGAAGCTCTTTAAGGTGAACGCTCTCATCTGTGTCTTCTTTTACTCTCTTTCATTCACAAACACTCTAGTCTTTATGTCCTGTTGTTGTCCTTATCTTCCCTGAAGCGTCGCTCCATCTCTCAAAACACTTCTAAGTTGTCCTCATCCTCCTCTCCTGAGGGTTGATGGTGCCGTCCTGTCCCTGTGTGTGAGAGAGCTACTGTGTCTCCCACAGCAGGATCAAAGGCTGTGATGGGAGGCCTTGTGCTCATTATAGCACAGGAGATAATGAGCTGGATTTGGCTCTGATTGACGTAAAAAAAACCCTCTCTGCAGTGTAGTCTTGTTGAGGAAGCTACTTTGAAACTGTAGCTTGCCAAGATACATGCTATTCATAATTTATAGTAGTTCAAGTACAGTCAGGCTACACTTTCGAAACAGTAGTACTTGGATACACTATAAGTAATAAAATCAGAGAAGGTTTGTTGGCACAAAACATTTAGGATCTCTAAGGACACTAAATCATGGCTAACAATATAGAAAAAAGCTACTCTAAAATTAAGTAAAATATTTTTTTAGTGCACACATGCTGATAAACCTTGCTGAGATCAAAATAGCAGGCTGGTTGATGACCAAATACACAACGCAAAGGCAAATGACACAAATTGCTAAAATTAAATGAGCACGACACACTATGTTCAGATGTTTGGGACTGAAGACTGGTGAAAATGTAGCTTGGCCACAGAAATAACAGAGAACAGAAATTAGTTACTTTAAATTATAAAGATATTTGACAGTATTACTTTTTGTAATTTATTACTTTAAGATATTTAAGAACAAGAAATAATTGAAACAAATATCTGATCATTTATTAGCCTCGATTCTATTTGAATATATTTTAAAATGTAATTTATTCCTGTGATTTCAAAGCTAATTTTTTGGCATCATTACTCCAGTCACATGATCCTTCCGAAATCATTCTAATATTCTGATTTACTACTCAAAAAACACATTATTATTATTATTAGTAGTAGTAGTAGTAGTTGTAGTATGTTGAAAACAGATAATATTATTGATAAATATAAGAACAGCATTTCTTCAGGAAAAAGAAACAAAACAAAATATATAAATAAATAAATAAATAAATAAATACATCTCTCTCTCTCTCTCGCTCTCTCTCTCTCTCTCTCTCTCTCTCTCTATATATATATATATATATAAATGTAAAATATATTTGAATAAAAAAGTTATTTTAAATAATAAAAATATTTTACTGTTCAAAACCTTTTGACTGGTAGNTTGATAAATATAAGAACAGCATTTCTTCAGGAAAAAGAAACAAAACAAAATATATAAATAAATAAATAAATAAATAAATACATCTCTCTCTCTCTCTCTCTCTCTCTCTCTCTCTCTCTCTCTCTCTCTCTATATATATATATATATATATATAAATGTAAAATATATTTGAATAAAAAAGTTATTTTAAATAATAAAAATATTTTACTGTTCAAAACCTTTTGACTGGTAGTGTATGTGCTCATGTTGTTTTATTTATTTATTTATTTTTTTTAAATTTGGGCTAATATTCCTGTTCAGCTTTGATGCTGGAATCTCTTACTAGATTTGTAGATGTGAATTTTAATAAAGAATGATACATTTATTTTCAACTGTGAATGACTAGGATGTTTTGTAACAATTTAGTGGAGTAAATGATTTAATGGCTTTATCAAACACAAAAATACAGTTGATTCCACTTACTGGCTTAAGCAAGTAACCTGTAGAAGGAGTCACTAAACGAATCAGTAAATTAATCTGAATGAATCTTTTTGGTAAATGGATTCAAATGATTCACAGGAATGAATCAAAATCAAGAGTGCACTTATGTTCACTTAAAGGGATAGTTCAACCAAAAATTTAAATTTTTTTTGTCATTATTGACTCACCCTCATGTCGTTCCAAACCCGTGAGACTTTTGTTCATCTTCAGAACACAAATTAAGATATTTTTGATGAAATCTGAGAGCTTTCTGACCCTGCATAGACAGCAGTGCAACTGACACATTTACATTCGTCGTGATACTCTTTGAACACATGGCAAAGACTGACACGGAAAAAAAGAAATTGTTTAATAAAGTTATTTTTGTTTTCTTTGTGCACAAAAAGTATTCTCATAGCTTTATAACATTGAACCACTGATGTCACATGGACTATTTTAACAATGTCCTTACTACCTTTCTGGGCCTTGACTGTGTCAGTTAAGTTGCTGTCTATGCAGGGTCAGAAAGCTCCCTTTAATTACAAAAACTGTCCCTTTAATTGTACCCCAGATCACTCATTTGTAAAGCTACACGTAAATAATGTAAAAAAAAGTTAAGTAGGGTTACTACGGTCATCCATTACGCTAAAAAATATAGTTAGTACCATCGCTACTTCTACTTAATGACTCCACAACAAGTGCCTCTCAGTGCTTTGTGTGGGAAACGGCACTAGCCCTGTAACGTCTCATTTTGAGGACAGGCCTAAACATTTCATTCTGAGTTCAAAGAGGATCGCTGACAGTGTTTGGAGAGTTAGTCTCATTCCAGTTGCCCGTAGTTTCTCCTCAGGCTCCCGTTTTCTATTGAGAACCCTGTTCTCCAGAGGTTTGCAGACATTATGCCCTATTGACAGTTCAATGGCGTATCCTCGAGAGCTAGCATCATACGCAGCCCTCAGTGCTCTTTGAAGATCAGAGGGGCTTTTTAGGTAGTCATTTGATACTGAAAGAAAAGGCCTCCCACTCTGAAGTAATGAATGGGGGGCTGACAGCTACATCCTGACTTGATTTAATTTGCATTGTAAGAATTTCTGTACGAACAGAAACGGAATGTTAATAAGAAAGTAAAGCGTGTTGTTGCATGCGCAGTGTGTACGGCCACAGAAACAGCTGTGCGCGCTAACATGTTGTGTGAGGAGTTCGCCATCTGCTGGTTGTTCTGTGTATTTTAAGCTTATTTGGCTTCTCTCTTCCAACACTTTTGTCCCCCTGGTAGTCATGTCAGCTGTTCATCAATGTGCTGGTGGAATCTCCCTCCATCGACTACCACACCTCGCTGGCCCAGAATGCACTGCAGGTGTGCCTAACACATCCAGAGCTGCAGAATGAGATGTACTGTCAGCTGATTAAACAGACCAACTGCCGCACTCCTCACAACTACTCCCTCACGCAGGTCAGTGTCATATTTGTGCGCACACAAACACGCTTCACACTGTATTATCATATGAAGTGCTTTATATCTCTATATCTCTCTTTCTTTCTCAGTGCTGGCAGCTGTTATCATTGTGTGTAGCTCTCTTCCTGCCTCAGCACCATTTCCTGTGGTACCTGAGACAGTACCTGCAGCGGAACGCAGATCCCAGGTCAAGTACAGTGTTTTGTACATGTTGAATAAATTCCAATATATATTCACTTTCAGACTGATTCTCAAATATACATTTATGTTTATAATATATACTAATCTGAATATACAGTGGTGGCCAAAACACTAGTTCAGCAGTTAAAAGAATGGTTTTAAGTCAGTTATTTCTATCTTTTGCAGTAGTGTGTCAGTAGGAAGTATCAGTTTACATTTCCAAACATTAATTTTGCCATTCATTATAATAATCCAGTGAGGTTTTTGTTTGGACAAGGAGTCTGAGAACAGCCAGTGCTCCACACAGAGATCTGACCTCATCATCCAGTTTGTCTGGAGTGACATGAAGAAACAGAACAAAGCAAAACAAGAAGAACTGTGGCAACGTCTCCAAGATGCTTCAAGAAATCTACCTGAAAACTATGTGCATGTGTACCTAGGGCAAAAGCTGCTTTAAACTCATGCATGGTGACACCAAATGTTGATTTGAAGTCAGTAGAAGTTAATTGATAAAGAAAATCTATTTATGACATTATTTTTGACGGCATCCTCATTTTACAGCATTTCTACACAAGTGCCTAAAACTTTTAACAGTACTGTAGCTTTGCAGGTAGGTTTAATGAAGCATCTTGAAGACATTTCCACAGTTCTTCTGGATTTAGTCTCAGTTTGTTTTGTTTCTTTATGTCATTCCAGACAGACTGGATGATGATGAGATCAGATCTCTGTGTTGAGCACTAGCTTTTCTCAGACCCCTTGTGCAAACTAAAATTTCATTGGATTTTTTCAATTAATGGCAAAATTAATGTTTGGAAATGTAATCTGACATTTCCTGCTGACACATTACAGCAAAAGATAGAAATAACTGACTTAAAACCATTTTTAGCTGGTGAAAATACTGGTGTTTTAATCATTTTGGCCACCTCTGTATAGTTTGTGAATAGTTGTATTATTATATACAGATATTTGGAATTACAACCATATATTTAGGACTTATTACTGTATATTTTGATTTAATAACATGTTTATAAATGGAATTTACAGCTGTATGTTTTAAGAATTTATATTTTATACATTCTGGTTCATAACTTCAGAACTATACATCACTGTTTAAAAGTTTTACATTTGAATTTTTTTGGCAAAAGTCATTTCTGCTCACTGAGGCTGCATTCTGTTCAGCAAAAGTGCAGTAAAACTTTAAACAACCATTTTCTATTTTCATACATTTATAATATATTTTTTAAAAATTTATTTATTCCTGTGGCAAAGATTTAATTAATTTCTTAAAAAAAAACAAACCTTAAATTAAATTTATATTTAAATGTGTAAATATATATTTGCTTTTATATTCCGGTTTTACTTTTTTTTTTTTTTTTTAACAATATTGTTTGACCTGTTAATTTAAAGGGATAGTTTACCCAAAAATGAAAATTCTGTCATTAATTACTCACCCTCATGTCGTTCCAAAACCTCTAAGACCTTCGTTTATCTTTAAAACACAAATTAAGATATTTTGGATGAAATCCAAGATCTTACAGTTTTCTGACCCTGCATAGACAGAAACGCAACTGACACGTTCAAGGCCCAGAAAGGTTAAAATAGTCCATGTGATATCAGTGAGTCAACCTTAACATTATGAAGCTACGAGAATACTTTTAGTAAGAACAACGTCCTTACTGTCTTTCTGGGCGTTGAGCATGGTAGTTACACCGCTGTCTAAGCAGGGTCAGAAAGCTATCGGATTTCATCAAAATTATCTTAATTTGTGTTCCGAAGATGACTGAATTGTAAATGACATGACAGAATGACAGAATTGTAATTTTTTTTGGGTGAACTATGCCTTTAAGTATATCATATACAGTATATCGTCCTTAACTAAATTCAAAACACTCAAAAAAGGCTGCTACAAAAATAAGAAATAAAAAATAGGGAGTTCTGATATGCTTGCTGCAAAACAAGACTTAGATACCGATATGAATAACAGTTTTTGCAGTGATGTCTCATGTAATTGAATTTGAAAACCTGTATTTATGTGTGTACACCCACAGGACTGAAGTGGGGAAGTATGCTGTGTACTGCCAGCGCTCGGTAGAGAGAACCTTACAGAATGGAGAGAGAGAGGCAAAGCCTTCACGAATGGAAATTCTGTCTATTCTGCTGAGAAACCCCTACCATCACTCACTACCCTTCAGCATACCTGTTCACTTCATGAACAACACTTATGAGGTACACAAAAAACACTTTCTGTTCCCGTTGATCTAGCCCATACATTAAAGAGACAGTGCACACAAAAAAGAAAACTGTGTCATTAATTACTCACACTCATGTCATTCCAAACCTGTAAGATCTTTGTTCATCTAAGAAACACAAATTAAGATATTTTTAATGAAATCTGAGAGCTTTCTGATTCTGCATAGACACCAACATAACTGACACGTTCAAGGCCCAGAAAGGAGAAAAAAGGAGTCCACTTCCAGAACAACAATTCACATGTAATGTACTGACCGACTTGTCATCCAAGATGTTCATGTCTTTTTTTCTTCAGTCGTAAAGAAATTGTTTTTTGAGGAAAACATTTCAGGATTTTTCTCCATATAATGGACTCATATGGTGTCCCGAGTTTGAACTTCCAAAATGCATTTTAAATGCGGCTTCAAACAATCCCAAATGCAGTTGTAGACAATCCCAGCTGAGAAATAAGGGTCTTATGTAGCGAAAGGATTGGTTATTTTCATAAAAATAATACAATTTATATACTTTTTAATGTCAAACGCTCATCTTGTCTTGCTCTCCCTGAACTCTGTGTATTCTGCCTCAAGACAGTTAGGGTATGTCGAAAAACTCCTGTTTTACCTATTTTGTTAAGGGTTTTTGATCTTCTTTGCATGTTCACTTTGCATAGATTTGGTCGAAACTTCTGCAGTGATGTAGGATGATTTTGAAATGATTTTTGAAGTTGAGGGAGAAAATACGATTGGAGTTTTTCGACATACCCTAACTGTCTTGAACCAGAATACACAGAGTTCAGAGAGAGCAAGACGAAGGTTTGAGATTAAAAAGTATTTAAATTGTATGTTTTTAATGAAAATAACTGATCGTTTCGCTAGATCGTTTACAACCGCATTTGGGATCGTTTGAAGCCACATTTAAACTGCATTTTGGATTTTCAAAATCGGGGCACCAATTTGTCAGTCCATTATACGGAGAAAAACACTGAAATGTTTTCTTCAAAAAACATAATTTCTTCACGACTGAAGAAAGAAAGACATGAACATTTTGGATGACTTCTGTAAATTGTTGTTCTGGAAGTGGACTTCTCCTTTAAGGACATTTTTGCAGGCTTTCAGAATGCTCTTTTCTTTCTCCATCTCTACAGGTCGTAGGTTTTGATGGTTCCACCACAGTGGAGGAGTTCTTGAACACAGTCAACCAGAGAGCAGGCATGAGGAAGCCACAGATTTCAGGCTTTGCACTCTTCACTGACGACCCCTCTGGAAAAGACCTGGAGCACTGCCTGCAGCCCAGCAATAAAGTATAATTTGAACATTGAAGATCAGAGCTTTTGAAAGTGCATAAAACAATTCAGTTCTGCAAGAATGTCAAATGTTATTTCAAATCTTCTGGTGCAGATTTGTGATGTGATCTCAAAGTGGGAACAGGCACTGAAAGAACTTCATCCAGGAAAATATGAAGGAACACGGATTGTTCGTCTCACTTATAAAAGCAGGTGCGTTTGAACATTAAGAATGTTTTTTTTAAATCGATAATAATGTTAGGGTTTTAAAAGTAATCAATCTTCCTCGTAGGCTGTGTTTCCGAGCTCAGGCTAAGGGGGAAACTGAACGTGAACGCCTCCTGCTGGCATATCAAGTAAATGAAGAGGTACAACAAGGGCACTTTCCTGTCAGTAAGGAACTGGCCCTGGAGGTGGCTGCGCTGATGGCACAGGTGTGTGTTAATGTGGATCGAGTGTTTGAGGGTAAGTGTATTTGAAGTGGTGGATCACAAATACACCTCTATCACATTTATCTTTCAGGTTGAACATGGTGACCTGGACCGCCCAGCAATGTCTCCTGGTGGTTCTTCTCAGCCGAAGACCCAACAGGTCCTTCTACAGGTACTGGAGCGTTTTTACCCTAAACGCTACAAGCAGGAATGCAGCCTGGAGCAGCTCAGGTGAATAAGTACATTATAATCACTAATACATTTTATTATATAAAATTTAGCATTTTATTACATACTATTTTATTATTTACTATTTATTACTATTTAGAATATGTATGATATGATGATGTATAACTCTTTTTATTGTGTCGGTATGTTCATTCACACTTATTACCACATGGGTCACCATATCTTTACAGTTTTATATAACAAAACAAAAAACTTCACAGAATGAACAAACAAATTAATGAACAAACAAAAAAACAAATACTTGTTTGTTGAGTTTTGATTTTTTTTTTTTATTGAGTGCATTATTTTATTTTAGGACACCTTGACACAATTATTACTATGCATTATTATGTATTATATTATTATTAATAATTGTTATTATGCAATTATGTAGTTTTTATTTTAATATAATAGGGTGTCTTTTTCCTGTGGGTTTTTCTATATAATCTCATATAACAAAATTTAAAATAAAAAAAATGTACAGTATTTAATTCAATTAATTAATAATAAAATAAAATAAAATAAAATAAAATAAGCTGTTTGTGGAGTTTTGATTTTCAATCTTATTCGATTCTAGGACAGCTTGATGCAATTATTATTATGTATTATATTATAATTAATAATTGTTCTGCAATTATGTAGTTTATATTTTAATATACTAGTATGTCTTTTAGTATCTATCTTACAGCTTTTTTAAAATATTTTTTTCTGTTTGACCACATTTTTTTTCTGTTTAAACAAAATTTAATTATACTTTAGTAGTATAACTATAATTTTTTAATATATAAACATATATATATATATATATATATATATATATATATATATATATATATATACTTAATATATAATTTTATGATATAATATNTATATAAACATATATATATATATATATATATATATATATATATATATATATACTTAATATATAATTTTATGATATAATATAATATTAATTTAGCTATAATTTATAATATTTTTAATTTACTATTTACCAATACTATTTTTTTTTATTATTTAACAAGGATATGAAAACTAAAATGTGCACTATATTGAACTTTAAACAAACACTTTACTTTACCCACAGGGAACTCGCTGAGCGTTTGGCCACTAAGTGGTCTGTCCTTCGTGGGTGCACAGCCTCCGAATGTGTGAGAATCTACCTGACCGTGGCCCGCAAGTGGCCTCTTTTTGGGGCCAAGCTGTTTAGTGCCAAGGTAAGATCAGATATACAGTAGATAAGGTGACAGTTTCCTTAGCCACTGACAAAACTGAAAGCTATTCTTTTACACAAACTTGACCACTTAAAAAGATTTTCAGATGTGCCTTTTCACAAGAGGGCTGTTAAAACATGACTGAATATCTCCTTTCACTCCCACTCTTATGGTGCACAGCCATTACCTCCCTCTTCACTGGAGCAAACTCGAGTGTGGCTGGCTGTGAATGAAGATGGCCTGAGTGTCCTGGACTACACAATGGTGAGTGTATGCGCATACATGCTCTACTTATAGTTTTAAAAAGCGAGACTGCATTAAAGAAATATCACGGGTCATTTCCAACTTAAGCTCTTAAGTGTGCTGTTGATTACCATAGAAAATAATTTAGACTCCCTTAGGTTGTAAAAACAAATGAAAAACATGCTTATAGTAAAGCTCTTCTAATGAAAGCCTACAGGTCAAGTGTGCAGCACCACAAATATACAACTATAACACAGTTTTGAGAATGTAACAGTAACAAAGGAAGTGATGTAACTGTAAAGTACCTCTGTATATATTTATAAATCTGTAGAGTACATAGAGCTGATTCCAAGGAAATGTTGGGATAAATCATTTGTGACCCTGGACCACAAATCCAGTCTTAAGTAGCACGGGTATGTTTGTAGCAATAGCCAACAATACATTGTATGGGTCAAAATGATCTTTTATGCCAAAAATCATTAGGATGTTGAGCAATGATCATGTTCCATGAAGATATTTTGTAAATTTCCTTCTGTAAACTTCATTTGGATAATTTTAAAGGCGATTTTGTTTGCACCCTCAGATTCCAGATTTTCAAATAGTTATATCTCGGCCAAATATTGTTCTATTCCAACAAACCATACTTCAGTGGAAAGCTTATTTGCTCAGATGTATAAATCTCAAATTCCAAAAATGTATCCTAATGACTGATTTTGTGGTCCAGGGTCACATTTTTGGACATACTGTTTTGACACTAGAAATGAACAATTACTCTACTACTGATCTCAACCAATATATCATATAGGCTATTTATAAAATAATTTTACATTATTTTATGACAATCTAATTAATATTCAAAAGACGTCACTGTTCCATGACACCCGCACCATTTTATAAAACATCGGTTGCACATAAACAGATATTTATCCACCTAGAAAAGTAGTCCCACCTATGGAAGCCTGTTTCCGCCACTGAATAAAACAAAAAGTTAATGGCAACTTTTTATCTCACAATTCAGATGCATTCTTTTTTTCTCGCAATTGTGAAATATAAACTCCAATTCTCAGAAATGAAGTCAGAATTTCAATATAAACTCACAATTGTGAAGTCAGAATTGTAAGATTAAAAATTACTTTTTTCTTAGAATTACATATAATCTCAGACATAAACTCGCAATTCTGAGAAATAAAGTTGCAATTCTGAGAAATAAAGTCAGAATTTCGAGATATAAACTCACAATTCAGACTTTTTTCTCAGAATTGCACGAGTTTCGATCTCGCAATTCTGACTGTATTACACACAATTGCGAGTTATTACGTCAGAATTGTGAAAAAAAAAAACTTGCAATTCTGAGAACATCAGTCTTTTTTTTTCACATTCATGAGAAAAAAGTTTCTTGCAGTTCTGAGGAAAGAAGTGAGAATTGTGAGATGAGAAGTTGCAATAACCTTTTTTAATTTTTTTTTTTTTATTTAGTGGCGGAAACTGGTTTCCATACCCACCTCAAAAAAAACAATTTAGCCAGAAAAAATATGAGTTTCATATTTCTGCTTTAAAACCTTGCAAATACCTGCTGGGCTTCCATTGTAAGTGCATTTCTTTTCAGAGCTTTAGCGCCCTCTCTTGGCTCAGTGCATTTTTTTTTCTCCATTCTCAAGGCTTCACGAACTATATAATATCTATCTGGCACTGAGAGGGCCATACTGGCAGGTGTGCTTGTTTGAAATGTTGGAAAAGCTGTAGTTCTTATATCTTGCCCAGCTGGCTGTATTCTTACTTGGAGAGGTCTGGTGGTCTTGAGAAAAAATAAACGGGGTCGGGCAGACTGTGTAGTTTTCTGTTTTCTATTTTTACAGTATGTCTTTTTTGCTTTAACCTCTTCATGCAGTTTCTGTTCTCACCTGCTGACAGAGAGAAAAAACAGTTGAGGTGCTTAAACAATTGCTTCACTTCCAGAATAAAAAATTCCTGGTAATTAACTCACCCCCATGTCATCCAAGATGTTCATGTCTTTCTTTCTTCAGTCAAAAAGAAATTAAGGTTTTTGAGGAAAACATTCCAGGAGGTTGAAGGTCCAAATTGCAGTTTCAGTGCAGCTTCAAAGGGCTCTGCAAAATCACAGCCGAGTAATAAGGGTCTTATCTAGTGAAGTGATTGGTCATTATCTAAAAAAAAGTGAAAAATTATATACTTTTAGTTCTTCATCTGTATACTCCGGTTCAAAAAAGTTTTCACCAGTTTCAACTTAAAAACTTAAGTTCAGCAGCTGCCTTAATTTTTAAGTTAAATTAACTCAAAACTACAAGTCATTTTAACTCACTACAATAAAATAGGTTAAAATGACTTCTACTTTTTTGAGGTTGATTTAACTTGTGAGTTGAAATGACATGTACTTTTAAGTTGATTTAACTTAAAATTTTAAGGCAGCTGCTGAACGTAAGTTTTTAAGTTGAAACTGGTGAAAACTTTTTACAGTGTAGAGTAGGATGAAATACTCATTTTCTCAACTTCAAAAACGTCAAACATCTTTGTTTTACCTTTTTTGTGAAGGGTGTTTGACTTTCCTTGCACATTCGCTTTGTAAACACTTGGTCGGTACACTCTAAAAAACAATTTATTGATTCAACTTAAAATAATTTACCCGGCTGCCTAAAATATTTAAGTTCAATCAACTTAAAAATAGTTTAGTTAACTTAATGTTAAGTTGCACTAAGTGACATCTTAGATATTTGAGTTCATTCAACTTAAAATTTTAAGGCAGCTAGGTAACAAGCCCAGCTTTTAAGTTAAACAAACCAACTTGTTTGTTCAGTCAATTCAAATATAAGAAGTTTTCACCTACGGCTTAACATTTCAAGTTGACTAAACTTATTTGAGTTGACTGAACTTAAAATTTTAAGTCTGCAGGGTAACAAATTATTTTAAGTTGACTCAACAAATTGTTTTTTTGTTTTTTACAGTGTACTTCTGCTTTCCAACATGACTATGTAATGTGTGAAGTCGAGCTAGTGCAAGATAAGCATTTGTGGTTAAAAAGTATTCCCCTTTTTTTTTTAGTATTATTTTTTTTAATTTAAGAAAATAACCTATCATTTCACTAGATAAGGCCTTTATTCCTAGGTTCTGAAAAGCAAAGATGCATTAAATTGAAGAGAAAATAAAATCCTACTAATTCCAAAGATTTGACATGCTTTGCTAGAGTTGTAAGAGACCATTAATATCTCAATTTGAGTGTTCTGCTTTTCTTTAGCACCCGTTCGTCACATATCCATACCAGTCAGTGATCACCTTCGGAGGTTGCAAGGAAGATTTCATGCTAGTGGTCAGCCAAATTAAAGACCAGGCTTTGGGCAAGAAGACTGTGGATAAACTTTTATTTGCAATGGCTAAACCAAAGGTAAGTCACAAAAGTTTGACTGCATTTCCAAATGCAGCCAGTAAAGACAGAATTCTGATATATGTGGTGCTTTTACTATTAAATTTTATTACCTTAAATCTTAAAAATCTGATCTGAAGTGTGTGGGGGTGAAATCAGAACTTTAAAACAGCTTAAAACCTGAGGTCAACTCCTACACCCCCCTTTGAAACCACTATCTGAAAGACATCCGATGATAAAAACAGGTTTTCAATGAGAATTTCACTCGTATAGCATTACATGATACAGGAAGTGCTAATGAGCTCCGACGTGTTAGTCTGAGTGTGATCTTTACTCGCATATCTGTGGTTTGTTGTGTCTTTTTTGGCCTCATACAGTAAGTTAAATGTTCATTGTGTCTCTCTCTAACTCTCTTTCAATGCTGTAGATCCTGGAACTGACACTTCTTATGGCTAGTTATATTAACTACTGGACATCCAGCTTACCAGGGGCCGGAAACCAGACTCAAGGCTCAGCGCTGGGGTCTCAAGGAGACAGGAAGCTCTGGGACATTGACAGCAGACACTTCCCTTCAATGACATACACTACCAAAGGCCCCACTCTGCTTTAAAACCTCAGTCTCCGGGTGTCGGGATACATCAGCAACCATAGTCAAATAAAAAAACAAATAAAAACACATTTTGGGAAATATTTAGATCATTAAGTTTGGAATACGATACAAGGATTTTGCGTTTGAAGTTTCGAACCATAAACTACAAAAGTTATTTATTGTGCAAAACGGTCACTACTTGCACACTGTTCGTAGTCCAAAAAATAAACACATCACAAAGTGGGTTTTTAAATGGAGACTCATAGGAACCCACCCTGAGAAGATCACCCACCGAGTCAGAGCAGATCCAAGAGTATTTTATTCTTGAACGCAAAAAGTTTGGCGCTCATTTTTAAAGAATTCGAGCTTTTAAACTGGACATCCAGTTACAGACACGGTTTGACTTTTCATTTGTGCGTAACGTGACTTTATTTCTGTCTTTGTTTGAATTTTTAAATGTTTAGTTAGTTAAAAGTTTTTTTTGTTTATATTGGTTCAGAACATTTCCAGTGTTTAACGGTACATTAATTAATGGAACCATCATTCATTTGAAGTTTCTACAGTGAATATCAGGATGTGTAGAAACATTACACAGATCAACTCTAATACATCAGCACATTCAGCAAAAGCTAGCTCACCAGTATATAAAGGACAGTCTTACTCGGTGCACGACGCAAGAGCGGTACTGTTGTCATCTTATCCAAGCAGGAAATGACATGAAAATGTCATCAGCACTATGTGAAGTTAGAGAGTTTGAGCTAAAAATTTGATTTCTCATTTGTTTAGTGCCATTTTCTGTAGTACTACCAAACATAATGCTTAATCTGAGCCAAACTGTTCATTTTAACAAATGTAGTGACAAGATTTAGCTTTTAAATTAGTTGCAGAAAGGCACACACATATTCCATATTTGCTAACTAGCCATAGCCTTGCCTCTTGTATAAAGTAAAAAGAATGACGTATACCTTACACATTTCTCAACATGACGTTAATATGTGCAGGATCATATATTTTCGTGACGTTTGTAGCTTGAGAATGGTCATAATTGTATTTATGACAACTTTTTATTAGATTTTTAAAAACATTAGGTTTTAGCATATTTACCATAAAGTGCATGTTTTCAGTGTTCTTCTTTTTTTTTTTTCTTCCATCATTTATAAAACTTTAACATACGAGTGTTACTACTTTGTACAAGAAAATTTTAAATAATTATCAAGAGTGTTTCAGAAATGGACAACTGACAAAGTAGGTAAAGCACACTGTACCCTTAATATGACAGATTTTGAAAGATCGAAGGATGTTGGGATGAGTTTTGAAAAAGAGCTGTAATGACTTGAATTATTCTATGAACCAAACCACTGTCTCTGTATTTTAAATATTTATTGTCATTTTTTAAACATTGCTGTTTTAACTCTAACCAACTTGTTTTCTTTAGTAAGCCTTAGTTGTTTTCTAGAAATCTTGAAGTGTTTCAGGTGGCTTGGGAATAGTTACTTTTGTAATTAAGATGCAAGCCCAAAAATGTGGTAGAACAGACATTGAGTTGTGCATAGAGAGATTGTTGCAAATAAAAAAATTATTGTTCTGGTGAATTCTTACATTTCATTTCAAGGATAAGCTCAGTGTGGTGACATTATATTAACTTTATGCATTGTTAAATTCTTTGTTCATGTGTAAAATTCGATTCTGTTTGATTATCAAGAAATCATTTTCTTTAGGCTAAGGGTTTTCTGTGTGCCCTGAGCAATCATAGTAAAGTCTCAGACAAATTTACAGAACAGTTTGTTTAGATTTGCTTATTCTTATATTGCATAAAAAAAAAAAAGATTAATAACTACAAAAGTTCACAGATTTGCTGGCCACCGTGTAGGTTTATAGACGGGGTGGGGTTTCGTCTGCTCTCTCACTCCAGGCAGGTCAAAGTGCTAATGGCATTTCCCTGCCAATAGCCTGCTATAAATTCACAATTCGAAAATTAAACAGGGAAAAAATGTGTATGTTCTAAGCTAATACGGTAATATGCTCATTACTCAGCCAAGAGTCTCTCTAAGCAAGCTGTAACATCAAATTAGGGAAAGCCTGCTTTTCATTGTTACCTTCTGCAAGAAAAAAAATCTGTCTCTCACTACGTGATTTGGAGGAATCCTAGACTCTCCCAAGGATGTGTTTTTAATATTTTTCTGCATTTTTAAATGACAGCTTTTAGTTTATGAGACATCAAGTAAATTATTTTAAACAGAGTTCTGTTTTAAAACTCTTAAGAGTTTTAGTATCAGAAACAAAATACAATGACATAACTAACAGTACAGACTTTTCTGCTCTTAAAGGCTGTTTATTTGATTAAAAATACAGAAAAAATGTTATATTGTGAAATATTATTGCAATTTAAAATAGTGGTTTTCTATTTTAATATACTTTAAAATAAAATTATTCATGTGATGCAAAATTGAATTTTCAGCATCATTACTCAGGTCTTCAGTGTCGCATGTTCCTTCAGAAATCATTCCAGTATGCTGATTTATCATTAATTGTATTTTTTAAATTTTATTTATTTTTATTTTAAGCAGAAATCTATTGTAACAATATACACTAACACAAAGTTTCAAAAGTTTGGGGTTAGTAAATTTCTAGAAAAGAAATGAATACTTTTATTCAGAAGAATGTGTTAAATTGCTAAAAAGTGATTTATAATGTTAGAAAAGACTTCTATTTTAAATAAATGGTCTTCTTTTTATTCATCAAAGAATCCTGATATATAAAAATACAAAATATACAGTAGTCAACATTTGAAGTGGATCGATAAAGTTCATCCAAAGTTGTCCTAAGACAAGAATGGATATTGTTTTGATTTTAGGACAACTTTGACGAAAGGTTTTGATCCACTTCAAATGTTGACTACTGTGTATATATATATATTAAGCAACACAACTGTTTCCAACACTGATAATAAATCAGCATATTAGAATGATTTCTGAGGTATCGTGTGACACTGAAGACTGAAGTAATGATGCTGAAAATTCAGCTTTGCATCACAGGAATAAATTCTATTTTAAAGTATATTAAAATAGAAAACTGTTATTTTAAATCACAATAACATTTCATAATATTACTTTTTTTTCTGTATTTTTGATCAAATAAATGGAACTTTGATGAGCATAGGAGGCTTCTTTAAAAAAACATAAAAAATAACTTTATGAAGTTAGTTGAAGGATGAAAATGAGCAGGCGTCCAAACTTTTGACTGGTAATGTAAAAATTGTGTTTAAAAGTATATTTATCCTACATTGTATTAGATGTATTGTGAAATGATAAATGAATACCTTTAAGATTAACTTAGATAATTTATAAAGACTTTATCTAAAATAGAGTGGTTCCTAATATTTAAAATAAGTATTTAAGTTCATGTTAAAATGTACAAATAGCTGGTCATTACATAAAATATCCAACAAGTTATCCTTTATGCTAAAAACGATAACAGAAATATATACCTATAAGAAGCCAAAGATATAACAAAAAAAGAAAAAGTTTATTAGGTTTTAACAAAACATTAAATAAACTGTTAAAACATTAAGACAAACATATTTAGGTTATTTTAACTTGCAGGATAAAACATTAAATAAACTGTTGAAAATTAAGGCAAACATATTTAGGTTATTTTAACTTGCAGGATAAAACATTAAATAAACTGTTAAAAATTAAGACAAACATATTTTGGTTATCTGCTAGGAGACCTGTGTGTTTGGAAACTGATTTCAAGACAAGTAATCTGAAGCAAATGTTTTGTAAATCATTAAAATAACTGAAACTAAGAAAAAAACGTTATTTTGAGAAAAGCATAATGTGTTTGCAGATGCAACTTGTTTTATTTTATTTTTTTGTTATCCAACACGACTTGCGTTTCCATGTGAAATACATCTAGGGCCACTGTAAATAAACAATATCTTATTTATTCGTTTGTTATATCTACTATATTATATAATTCGTTAATATTCGCCCTACAGTGGCCTCATTGATCTCTGACTGAATCAGACTTGGAGTTAAAATTAACTCGCATTGCCTAACAGAGCGCGGACACAATCCCCTCATTCTAGCGCGCCAAGACGCCGCGTGTCAGAACAGCTCCGGACTCTTCCGCGTGCACGTGTGCTGCATCTCCGCAAAGCGAGGAACAACAATAAACAATCTTTACTGAAATCCCTACTAAAACTAAAGTAAGGTTTAAACACACCTGTAGTCCTTAGGACTATATAATGCGGCTTATGACCACCTCAAAATAATGACTGCTCGAAAACTATTGGTTTTATCGACAAATTTATGTCATGAAGACTTTAATTTAGAATACACTAAAAAACATTTGAAATAACAAACAGGTTTAAAACATGGCAACTCCGTTGTAACAGTTTGTTTTCCTCAACACAGGCCCAGAAAAAGAAAAATGACATCTAAAAAGCACAGTTTACTGAGAGAAGCGTCTCATCAGATCATTGCGGGCGGATCAGCAGGTAAGACGCGCTTCAAGTTTCTGTTTCACAGAATCCACAAACTTTGTTTACCAACGTGTAGAGTCTAGTGCCTGGCTAGTGTACATTAAAGTTATCAGACACTCAAAACCGCCTTGAAGTCCATAAAGTACTTTCTGTCAGGTTTTCATAGTACAAAGCTGTTTACATGCATTTTAAATGTTTAAATAGTCATATCAAAGTCGATAGATCCCAGATAGATCAACCGGATGTCTGTCTTGAGAGGTACGCGGGATACACGCGCACTTCAGTTAGTTCCGTTTACAAACCGTTCCCTCTTCGTTCAAGACACTTTCTCTTTAGGGCTATTCGCGTGAATATACAACCCTGACAAAATAAAAATGTTAATTTACCTCATCTGTGTTAAAATACCATCTACGTGTGTTTGTTTGGCGTTCTCCCAGGACGCACTGACAAGACGTCTTAAAAACGCAACGCTGGCGAGACGCAAAGCAACAGCCAAGACGCCCATATGATGCATATATGCACAGACCAACAGAGCAATTGTTTTATTAAGCGTTTTATGTAACATATACAGCAGACGGAACGGAAGTCTGCACATTTGTAAAAAGCAATGATGCCAACTGCGTTGGAAAAGGTTTCATTATGCATTCTGAGCTCGTCAAAATGTATTGGCGGAGAAACAGGAAAATTAATACATGAAGAGTTCTTTAACGAGAAAGAACCGGTGTAGTGGGGCTTTACTTTATTTTCTGTGACATTACAAACAGTCTGTGTTGATCAAAATCTTTTTTGCTTGAGTTTCTGTTGCTTACACGACGTCTACCTTTCATACAAGGCTATTTTAAGAATGACAATGAAGGATTTTGAACTTTGGATACCAGGTTGCACATTAAGAATTAAATGAAAGCATACCTTTTTCACTTGGTGTTAAGTTTTAACATCTCACTTTAACCTTTGCATCATATTTAGCAATAATTTAGGATTGTGTTCTTTCTTTCTTTCTTTCTTTCTTTCTTTCTTTCTTTCTTTCTTTCGTCCGTCAGTAGAATAACCCAGTGTTATTAGCTTGAACCCCCTGCACTTGTCATATTCCCTCCAGCAGCCTGTTAACGAGGCTGGGTAGAGTGAAAAGTTAATTTATGTATGACCTGGTCACAGGGATTGGATTAGGTCTGCGTTTGGCTTCTCTCAGGCTTGGACTGACTCTCCAAAACTGCTTTTTTCCCCTGAAGGACACAAGAGTTAATGTCATTGCAGTGCATTTTATATATCCTACCAGGACCCATTTCACAGCCTTTCCATTCAGGGATATACAAAGAAAATGGGGCACGTGTTAAAGCCTGAAACCAGGGAGAGTTTAAGCGGTACCTAATAATAACCGAGTAAATCATTTGAGGTTGAGTTTTGAGTATACCACAAGGGGGAAGCATTGTACTTGGCATTAGTTGGAGTCACAGAGCATTTTTTTTTTTTCACTTTTGAGCATCATTGGTTGTCTTTTGTCATGGCTTAAGGACAGATTTTTTTTTTTTTTTTTGCAAGGAAATCATAATGCACCAGAATTACTTGCAAAATATATATCATTTCATTAATTTGACTCCAATTTGAGTCTATAAAACCTCTTTTTCCCTTCAAGTATTGAGTCTTTCAGGAGTAAATGAACTAATTAATTAATCAAATCTGTTTTGCACTAAACCAGGCTTAGTTTCATGGCATATATGACTGCTTTATAAGCACACTAATATTTACTGACATGGAAATATTCCATCTATATGGAACTTGTAGCTGATTCACAAGACGATATACAGTGCACAGTGCAATCCAGCATTAATTGTGAAAAATGAGCCTGTATTAGTTTAGCCGGATATTGCGAACTTTACATTTGCCCAATTATGTAAAAAATTCTCTTGCAGAAGTGTTCTTAATGGGAACTTATTTTCTTTTCATCATTTATCTTAGTTTTATCCAGAAGGTCCGGAAGACCGGTCAGATGTTACCTTAAGTGTTTTTGGTATTGATTTCCTTTCCCTGCCCCTGTTATACAGAGTAATTTGGTAAGATTTACACAAAAATGTTTTAGTTATGATTAGTTTCTGTGTAAACGTATCCGCTGACCGCAAATGGAGTGTGACGGGAAAAGACAGACAGCCTAAGTATAATTGAACTCAGTCCACCCCTCCACAGCAGACCCTCACTTAAAACACACTCAGACCTCTCCTGCTTTAGCTGGTGCATAAGTGTGAAATGAAGTTTAGGAGCATCAGACGAATAAATTCCCAAAACCTCAACTGAAAGAGTAAAACGAGATCAAATAAAGGAAAGCAATTAAAAGAGCGACCCTGGGAGAAATATGTACATTAGACTTCTGCCGCAAAGACCGTTTCCTCTCCAGGCCATGACTGGCTGCTACAATCAGAGCTGAATTAGGCCTAATATTTATTTCCAGAAACAATTGTACATGCTTCAGCAGGGCAATGATTGGACATGTTGTGGACAGATGTTTAGATGAGCTCATGTTTGAAGAAATGTTGATTTTGGAGGGTTCTTCTCTGAGCCTCCAAATCGCCGCCTTGTACACCCACTTCTGTTTCGTTTTTAGACTTTTGTCTTTTTGTCCCTGGATGCATTAAGCGATTCTATGAACAAATGATATCATCAGAGTCTTAATGATAATTATGTAATTATGCAATCATTCAGTATCAGATGAGAAAACGTGAGCGCGTTTGTAGTGCCCTCCTCGATGTGTAGAAAACCACTCTCGAAATGGGGCAAAAACGCAATTAAACCATAATAAACACTACAAAAACAAACAGAGGAGATTTATTGACTGCTACGACTAATTACCGCTAGAGGAAATGTGCAGGATCATAATGTCACAAGAAATCAGTTGACTGCAACCAGGCATGAAGTATAATGGTAACATATGCAGCAAGGAGCTTAGACTCTCCAAACAGATCATATACCTCCCACAGGTACCTGTGGTAGATGGGAGCAGCTCTTAAAAGAGGAAACACCTCAAATGGGCTCAATGTGCATTTGTTTACAGCACGAATGGATTATTTTCTTCTGGTGATTATAGCATCACACCCTGAGTCCTGTACGCCTACAGGAACTACTGTCGAACTACTGTTTGCATGAGTCGGATGTGGATTGTCGCTGTTGTGTCAGCTGTTTGTCAAAGCGGGGCCTTGAACGGATGGAGTTTAGTCTGCCTGGGTAATGTACGAGCCAGCCAGGGGCCGCTGACGTTATCTTAATGATATGATTTATGGAGGTCGCACGCTGAACTGAGCAGAGGAGCTGCGACAGATGGGGACGTGCGTGGGAGACGTTTCTACTGTAGACGGTTGCCCGCAAACACACACACAAGCACGCACACACTCATCCATCACGCATGCTGTGTTGCTGTAAGCAATGAGGATAATTGCGCTGTTATGCTAAGAGTAGCGTGATTATGATTGTTCGACATGGGAGGCTATGTCTGGGCTAGTGCTCGCGCTCTTGCTTTCCGGGGGAAATTATTAAAATTAGGGCCGTTGGAGCGGACTGAAAGGAACCGGCAACAATAAATACAATATGCTCTATCGCCTGATCACGATGGTGATCTAATCAACGATGTTAATGTTAATGTTAACCACATTCATTTTTGATAAAACATACTCTCAGTGTTTGAATGACGTGTGTGCCACTGGCAAAAAAAATCACGTCAAGCAAATTAGAACATTTTGAAATGTTCTGAAGTGAATTTTCTCTGAAGAAATCTTGACGTGAGGGTAAACTTTGGCTTTAAAGTCGCCATCAAATCGACCCTGTTTACTTGTTTTGTGAAGGAAAAAGGCTTTTGTTAGTCGTTTTTCATTAATTCTCTGAAACGTCTTTTCTTTTCGATGACGTCACGTAGGAGCTGTTATTACTCAGTCTTAAGCATCACGGGTTTATTTGTAGCAATAGCCAGCAATACATTGTTTGGGTCGACTTCTTTCATGCCAAAAATCATTAGGATATTAAGTAAAGATCATGTTCCATGAAGATATATCAAAAGTTAATTTTTGATTAGTAATATGCGTTGCTAAGAACTTAATCTGGACAAGTTTAAAAGTGATTTTCTCAATATTTTGATTTCTTTGCACCCTCAGATTCCAGATTTTCAAATAGTTGTCTCAGCCAAATATTGTCCTGTCCTAACAAACCATACATCAATGGAAAGCTTATTTATTCAGCTTTCAGATGATGTAAATCTCAATTTAAAAAATGGACCCTTATGACTGGTTTTGTGGTCTAGGGTCACATTTAGACATTAAAATGAAGAAATAAGCATTTCCATTGAAATACACCATGCTCAGCATACTCTCAAGGGTGAACTTGACCTTCATCCTTCATGTGTGTGTGGTCAAATAAATTTCTCCAAAGTGTTTGAGAAGAGGAATGATTTGCCACAATCCAATACAAACTTTTGTCCAGGTCCATTTTGGTACATAATACCCACTTTTCACAATGGACAGCATCCAAGTTGTGCATTTGCTGTGTAATTTGGATATATGTCACATTTTTATGTTTAGATTAAGTTCTTCAGAGCACAGTCTCTCATTTAAAGAAAAATCAGGTGGTCTGACATAACATGAAAACACAAAATATAACTGAAGGGGAGGGGGGGGAAGAGAGTTACTAAGATGTCAGATTGAGATCTGCCATCATATGGCCGAGCCCACTGTATTACATACAATACCGTAATACAGCACATGGCAGTAATAACATAGCTGGAAAGGAAACTGGCTAACAAGCTATGCTTAATTGAGCACTTAGTCTAAGTAGTCAAGGGCCATAGTTTGAATGACCCTGTAGGAAAATGAAACTGTACGGTAGATGATACACCGTGTGTGCATGTATTTGCGTGTAAGCGTTCGCTTTTTCTTGGACTGCTGTCCAGTTGGCTCTTGTCCGACTTTGTAATTAGCGCAGAACGCTGATATGTCTTTTGGCTGGAGAAGAGCTTTTGATGGAGTGATCACAACATTGCATTGATCATAAAGGCTCCTATGAACGTATTCCCATAAAGCTCTGTCTAAAAATAACCTTCTAAGGAGTGCTCTTTTATTCACTTTAAATTAGTAATTGTTTCTCAATCCGCCATGCTGTAATTTGCAATGACTTAACTGTGGTGGAAGACTTGTGTTTTGCTCTGTTTGAGAGACAAATCATTGTCCCGTTTTGGCTTTATATTGTCTGGAAACTTTGGGTGAATCTCTGCCCAGAGTTACAGTTCTGCTGTTGGCCTAGTTTCTCATGTGAAGAAGAAACAAACATCTCAGAGGACTTTTGGTCAAATACTAACGTCTCAGATGAATCAAAGTCAAAAAGTAACGTATACATCTTTTAACTGAATCTAATTTGAGATGCTAAATTGTAGAGAATTACATGCCTAGTTATTTTTTCAGTAGAAATGCTTGAATTATAAATAAACATAATAAGTACTGTCCAAAACAACAACAGTCAAAAATGCCGTAAGGATTTCTTGATTGAGCGTGTCGGTGTATGTGACTTTTTAGGTTTATATGCGTGCATGTGTAGATACAGTGGCTAAACATTATTGTCAATGCATTATTTAAAGAAGCTAATACTTTTCTTCAACAGAGCCGAATTAAACTGATCAAAAGTGACGGGAAGGAAATGTATAAGTGCTGTTCTATTTAACAATTCTGTTCGTTAAAAAATACTGAAATATGTAACCCTGAACCAAGCAGTCATAAGGGTCATTTTTGTTTGTTTGTTTGTTTGTTTTTAAATTAAGATTTATACATCACCTGAAAGCTGAATTAATAAGCTTTTCACTGATGCATGGTTAGGATAAGATGATTTTTGGCAGAGATACAACTATTTAAAGAACTGGAATCTGAGGATGAAAAATATAATCAAAATAAAAATCGCCTTTAAAGTAGTCCAAATGAAGTTCTTAGCAATGTATATTACTAATCAAAAATTAAGTTTTACGGTAGGAAATTTACAAAATGTCTTCATGGAACATGATCTCAGTACTAAATATCCTAATGATTTTTGGCGGAAAAGAAAAATCGATCATTTTGACCCATACAGTGTATTTTTGGCTATTGTTGCAAATATATCTGTGCTACTTAAGACTGGTTTTGTGGTCCAGGGTCACATATGATATGATTCTGAAGGAAAACTGACTAAATGGCTGCTGAAAATTAAGATGTTTATAAATTATTTGAATTATTATACATTTTTACAAAAGCCATTTTAAACTAAAAATATTTATTGTATATTTGGTTAAATAAATGCAGCCTTGGTGAGCGTAAGCCACTTCTTTTACTAAAAAACATAAAAAAAATATCTTACAGACAGCCTTGAGCGATTAAAGAAATTCTGAAGTAGTTCTGATGAAATGTTTAGGTTAATATTTTTTAACGTAATGCAATAACGTTACATTTTAAGTGTGGTGTAAGTGTCCAAAAGTGCCCTAATATTTTTGGGGCGCCACTTATAAATGTGAAAGCCTTTGTCTTTTTATATATATATATGTGTCTCCCTTTTAGCAACTGCAGGCTATTCTAGACAGTCAGAGCACAGGTCTGCAGCAGCGAGACGGCCTCTTCAGCTGGGTTAACCGACTCAAGATGAGCGGTGCGTGGGCAAGAGCTGAAATCATAATGTGATTTGTAGTGCTTGGGAGCCAATTTGAGTCTTTTTGGGAAGGTTCCCTGCCCGGTCGCCCGCTTGTGCGCTTTGCGAGGAGACCTTAATTAGAGAAGCTCAAATTTATAGACACTTTTGATTATGGCTGATCTTGAGTTGTAAAAGGATGACATTGCCTAGGAGGGGGACATTGGCAAGGGCAGCCGCACAATTTGATAATGAGAACCAAAGCTTAGGAGAAAGGCTTGTTTTGAATTTGTTTACACATTTATTATCCTTTCAAAAGGAGCGCTTCATCCAATAAAATCAAGACAGACACAGATGTCACAATCAAGAGGCAATAAGAAGGGATGGGGGAGAAATGAAGCGGTTTCCATTATTATGTTTGAAATAAGGGCAATTATACAATGGAATAAAGATATAAAAAATGATGTTGGGTCATGGAAAAGTGCCCTAGTTTTACGTCTTGAATTCCTGCTTGCTCATGTTACCGAGTGGCACAGGATGGGCGCTGGCAGGAAAGTGGGAGGGGATTATTGCACAATTTGATGCTGACTGCTTTATAAATTAGTTCTGAATGATTGACAGGATCTTAATTCAACACTTTTTGAGACCGAATCATAAAAAAATAAAAATAAAAAGCGGTGCCGCAAGAGTTGTTCTAGATTGATCTGATCCATGATTATATCCTCACTTTGATTTTCCAGCCTGGGAAAAAGGCTGCATCCTAGCCGAATAAATGTCCATTAAAATTTTTGGTCAGCCTCTGAATCTTAAGCTGTCATAATGTTATAATAATAGCTTCACTCTTCTGATTTGACTCCCCCTGTTTTTTGTCATTATAAAGTCAGCTGTCTTGCTTGCAGTTGCCACACTCTTTGATAGGTGGCAGTAGAGAGCTATTTTGAATTTTCACTCCCTCCTTCTCTCCAGCTTTTATATATCTTTCACCGAGCGATGACGTTGGATGTGGAGGCTGAAGCTGAAAATTGAAAGCTTTTTATAGTAATAGAGAAGATTTATTCACTTATAATTATGTAGGTGAACGGTATGGAACGGATGATGGTCAAATGTTTGATCTAGAAGCTGTTGAGGAAAAATCCAGATAGGTCATTTTTCCTTCCAGTGCTGATTTCTAGCGCTGTGATGAATTTTCCGTCACCTCACGAAATGAAACGCAACTTCCTGTTCTGATTCTGACGATTTAAGCCTCATCCGAAATGGGTCTCAGGACTTCGAAGTCCCTCTGGACTGAAAATGACGTGATCTCATGGCACCGGTTTCATTTCCCACAAGAGCAATGGCGACTAGCCAGTTGCTTTGCCAGCATTCCAAAAACACTCCAATCTGTCATTTGCCCATCACTGTCTGACGCTGGGGCAACACCACGGCAGGTGGTACTGCTCATCCTGACCGCAGTCTGACACAGTTGGCCAGCACATTCTATTCCAGGCGCTGAAGTCCTGAGAACATGTTCGTACCAACATCAGGATCTCTAGATGCTTGGGAGAGGAATAAGTGAGATCAGAAAAGGGAAAGGCATCTGCATCTTTATCCTCAAGCGGTGTCTCGTACAGAATGAGACGTGAACGCAGAAATCAGTGGTGCAGAGAAAAGACCACACATTCTGAGGGATCCTAGGAGCTCTCCGCTCGTTTGAAGTGCAGTATGGTGGAAAGGTTAAGCTATCAGTCTGCTGAGTGTGGCAGCGTTGGGGCGGCAGCAGCCTCTGATGAGAGATGACAGATGTTTTCTCCAGATTAAAGATTCTGGAAGGACACAACGACTGCTTTGTCATCGGATTAGAATTGTACGTTTGTATTTTTAAAAAAATCAGGAATTTAGTGTTCGTGGCCATTTATTTGTAGATGCAGTGGCCTTTGAGTGTTTGGACACATCACACTTAAATATGACATTTGTATAATACAATGTCAAACTGTGCTGAATGTCAGTTTACTCATTAATTCATAAATATCACTAAGGGTTTTAATAGCCACACCACATGACATTTTACAACATAAACAATTCCTGCCTTGTCATGAAAAGGTCAATCACCTAATATTTTAAGACACTAATTAATTGGGTCTGCATGATATTATTTTCTGCATTTTTGCACTGCACTACAAAGGTTTGTTTTATTTATTTTATTTTAAGTTTAAATTATTAATAGGCAGTGAAGTGAAATTATATTTTCTAAAAAATAACACTAAAAAATCGTCAAACAACTAAATTATTTCTTTATTAAATTTGATATTAATATAATAACATTTTTAGTAGCTACACCACATGACATTTTACAGCCTAAACAATTCCTGCCTTGTCATAAAAAGGTCAATCACCTGATATTTTAAGGCACTAAATAATTGGGTCTCTATGATGTTATTTTCTGCATGTTGTTTGCATTACACTGCAATGTTTTTTTATTTTATTTTACTATTTTAGTTTAGTTTAGTTTAGTTTAACTTATTAATAGGCAGTGAAGTGAAAATATTATTTTCTAAAAATAACACTAAAAGATCATCAAACAACTCAAGTATTTCTTTATTAAAATTTGATATTAATACAATAAAAGTTTTAGTAGCCACACCACATGACATTTTACAGCCTAACCAATTCTTGCCTTGTCATAAAAATGTCCAATAATCTGTCATTTTTAAAAAGACTTGGGTCTCTATGATATTATTTGGTGCTTATATTGGTGTTTCACTACACTACAAATGTTTGTTTTGTTTTATTTTATTTTATTTTATTTTGAATTATTAATGGGCAGTGAAGTGAAATATTATTTTCTAAGAAATAACACTAGAAAGATTTTCAAACAGCGCAAGTATTTATTAAAGTGTTTTATTAACATAATACAATCTTTTTTTAATTTTCAGGAAAATAGTACCCCCCTTAAAAATAATTTTGAAATTAAAAATATTAATCAGAAAAGGTATTTATGTCCTTGTATGTATAAAGAGCATTAGTAATATTAATATTAATATTATTAAGACAAAAATATGTGTCTGGTCAAAAATAAATGTCCAACTGCATTTTGTGCTTCAAGTACGTTTTGGGGCTGTATAATTAGACTAACAGACTGTAGTAACAATTTTATACTTCATTCTACTTAATTGCATGAGCAGCATATTATCAAGATGCTGTCGTCGTAGTTTTGTGCTGTGTAATCACAATCTGATGGCTCAGCAGGTGTGTGTTAGTATGAGGGTAGAAGCGGAGCCGATGAGATGGGAGATATATCTCCTCCGTAAGCACTTGTTCCTTCCCAGGAGCCCATTGCCGCCCATGTAGAAAGGAATCTAGTATGGCTCTGGTGTCAGGCTCTGTCATGCATAGCCAGGCTCTGGGGTGCTTTTGAAAACGGCCCTTTCCGCCTCAGTCGGCTGAATAGATGGAGCCCAAGGGGCACTTTTTCCACAGCCACCAATTTATCAGCTCATATCCAGACCGATACGGCCTGTCATTGCCTGCGCTTTCCCTGTTTGTCCCTCTCAATGTTTATAAATGGCAGTGAGTGAATGGCAATGCCTGGCGTAGAGGAAATGTCTCACTGTGATTATGTGCAGGTCGCTGCCGTTTTTGTGGCTCTGTTTGTGTTTTGATTACTTAGGGAAATGTTTTGTTTGGTAATTTTTTTTTCCAAGCCACCCACTCTCAGATTTAATTACATTTATGATATGTACTTTAAGTGTCCTTAAAGAAACCCGTGCGTTATGCACACTACTAAAGCTAAATTCTGAAAAATATGTAATGTAATCCACAGTAACATTATGACTTTACTTTTTTTTTTGGCCGGACAGAGCGCTACAATAATTGCCCCGGGGGCAATTAGGTAGAATGGCTGCGGGAGCAGCAAAGTCATTTTGTAAGCCAAACATCCTGGTGCTGGGCTGCAGAATTCGGCCAGCTTGCGGGAAGCTGTTTGTAGGGAAGTGGATCAGGGTTTGTTTTCTTTCTCTGAGAGCTCTGCCAGATGAGCAGCACCTGAATTTTTAGAGCACCCTTTTTCTTGCATCTTCAAGTGACCAAAACAATAAATAATTGGAAAACCGTGTTTAATTTTAATCTGAATTTCCCATATTATTCTATGGTAAAATAAAACAACATAGTTCTGGCTCAAAAATCTGATTAAATAAGCCATATTTAAAGCATTATATGCTGCAACAGTGGGGTTCTGGAAATTAAAATCCTATTTGTTTTCTCCAGAGGTGAATTGATTTTTAAAGACCTTTAAAGACAGATCTATTGTGGGCTCCAAGCTTGTTAATTGATGGTGTATGCTTTTGTTGAAGTTTTGTTGTTACTGCAACTTACTTTTTAAATAATCATGTTTAACAGTGGAATCTCTGGTGGAGAAATACACTAGACATGATTCTGCGAAGAAATCTCCTCCAATCAGAGAATTGTGACAAGCAAATTGCGGCAAAAGAATTATTTTTAACACAAAGCACTGTGAATGACATAATAGAGTCTCCCTACAGTCTTAAAATACTATATTTGTATACAAAAGAATATTTTGCAATAAACCTAAAATAAATCTGTTTTCACAGGAACTGCTGTTTTCTGCCAAAGTTCAAAGGTTTAACTTTTGCAAGTGAAGAAATTAAGACAGCATTATTACTTGACTACTGTAAAGTGAAATAAGTAATATACTTATTAAATATTAGTTTTTAATTGACATTTATTTTACAG
>JAHKKF010527106.1:2748-14191 GCA_019740295.1 Labeo calbasu
ATGGACAATGGTGAAATAAGGAGAAATAAGCCCCTCTCTAGATCTGGATTCAAAGTAAAGTCATTTTTGATGTGTACACAGTTTCTATGTTAAAGGAACACCATTTATCTTATTATAATATAGGGGTGTCAAAAATAATTTCTCAGTATTTTCTGGGATTCTAACAATAACGCTAATTTGCTGAGTGTGTTCTTGTGCTGACATCTTAAGGACAACCGTGGACAGCAGTTGAGACATTTACACATTTAGGCTGTTACCAAACAAATGAAATCAGCATCAACAAAATTAATTTTTGCAGAAGTTGCATATGAAGTGGCATTTAGATGTATTTACCCACTGTTTAACAGAGCTGTGAGGGACATGGAATACTTTAACCTGCAGTAACTAATGCATAAATAATGTTTTAAGAGTTTAAACATAAAACGTTAAATACTGACATTTGAAATTATTTAAATAATGAAAAGATACTTTAAACGTGAAATTAAAGGAAAAGTCCACTTCCAGAACAAAAATTTACAGATAATGTACTCACCCCCTTGTCATCCAAGATGTTCATGCCTTTCTTTTTTCATTCGTAAAGAAATTATATTTTTTGAGGAAAACACTTTTTCTCCATATAATGGACTGATATGGTACCCCGAGTTTGAACTTCCAAAATGCATTTTAAATGCAGCTTCAAATGATCCAAAATGCGGTTGTAAATGATACCAGCCAAGGAAGAAGGGTCTTATTTAGCAAAACGATTGGTTATTTTCCTTAAAAAAATACAATTTAAATACTTTTTAATCTCAAACGCTCATCTTGTCTTACTCTGCCTGAACTCTGTGTATTCTGGCTCAAGACAGTTAGGGTATGTTGAAAAACTCCAATCGTATTTTTTCCCTCAACTTCAAAAATCATTCTACATCGGTGCAGAAGTACCGACCCAGTCTTTGCAAAGTGAACAAAGACATTAAACGTTTGACATTAAAAAGTAAATTAAATTATATTTAATAAATGTTATTGTTTTTATGAAAATAACCAATCGTTTCGCCAGATAAGACCGTTCTTCCTCGGCTGGGATCGTTTACAACTGCATTTGGGATTGTTTGAAGCCGCATTTAAACTGCGTTTTGGAAGTTCAAACTTGGGGCACCATATCAGTCCATTATATGGAGAAAAATCCTGAAATGTTTTAATAAAAAAAAATAATTTCATACAAAACAAGTTTTCCCCTTTTGTACAGATGGTAATGAAAGTGAAAAACTGTAAAACTTGTGAAGATGTTCAGCTACATGCAACTGCTTTGATCATATTTGATGTTATCGATATATATATATATCGCTTTTTTTCATTGATTATTTTGAGGATGCCTTGTATCCTTTGGAACCTTATAGAAAAAGCTTATAAAAAAGCTCAATTCATAGATTGTATTGCATAATTTAGCTCATCCATCCATCAAAACGGTTCAGGTTAGTGGAACATGGCTGCTGGGAAAAACCACATTCCTTACCTCAAATGCACTCTGACCGAATCGCAATGTTCCCGACAGCAGAGTCACATTTCAAGCTGCCAGTGGGAGATAAAGCAGTGGTACGAGTCGACTGTGATGGCGTAACAGGTGAAGGCCACTGTTGGACTCTAATTAGGTCTCCAACACAACGGAAAACTAATCAAGACAAATGCCTGGGGTCTGCGTTTCTGCTTTGCCTCTCTGAATCATTCATGGGCCTATCAAAGTATTCATGAGTTGAGAATGCAACTCTGCGTCTATCACGTTAATGCTCCGTTATGCAAATTCCCCTGGTAGTCCTGCATAATTAAAAGAGCCAACATGATTTAATTATGACAATTATGAAGACTCAATAAGTGAATATGCTATATGGTGATGGATTTGTCGAAGTAAACTTTCCCACTTTGTACATGTGGTGTGTAGTGTGTATATGGAAAAATACTCTGTATTTGGTAGCCTTGGAAGGTCATGCCATACCTTACAGATGCACTACCTTATTTTGCTGGTATTGCTTTCTTAAACTTTAATACAAACTCCTACAGTCTTTTGGATATTGAGGTTAATGCCCTCAGGTATAGGGCAACACCTCAGAGAAGGGCTGATGCTGAAATAGACTCCAGAAAACACATTCGATGAAAGACAGAAAAGAAAATAGCCACTAATTTCTGCCTTGGAGCGGTGATACAGAGTGTAAGGTTAAACCGTCCAGGAAAACTGGCCTTTAGATAAATCTTTGCACACACAAAATTGTGTTAAGGAAAGGTTTGTCATAATTGACAAACTTTTCGCTGAAGAATTTAAAGTCAGCATGAAACAGAAATTATAATAGACAAACTAACTAATTTGTAATGTTTTTGAAAGTGTTTTTTAGTAAAAAACATTTTTTTTTGTAAAAAAAAGTATTTTTAAATGTACTTTATTTCTGTGATATTACACCAGTCTTCAGTGTACATAAACAGACAAGTCTACTCAAGACTAGTAATATGAATTAAGAAAAAAAAATACTGAATTAAATCACTTGGTGGTATGTTGCAACTATAAGCAACATTTATGCAAGTATAAACATGAGTGTTTGTTAATATACAGTAATATTTCATCCAATAACAACAATTCTCTCATTCACTCACTCTCAAGTCGCTCCAAATCCATTTTTCTTACTTTTTTCCATGCAACACACATGCACTCCACACAATCACAATGAAGAGTCTGGAGCATTCATACTTTAAAATGGATACAGTTGAATGAACAAAAGTACAGTACAATGAACAAAAGTGCATACAGTTAAAAAAGGGGCCTTTATGATGTATGTGCTATTTGAACTTTTCCAAAGTTATACAAAATCCCTGGGTAAAAAAAAGACCAATTTACTGAAACCAGCTGTGAGAATTTCAACCAATAACAGTGAATGAATTTGTTCAGACAAGTCTTCTGAACTAGGATAAAATCTTCATTAAAAATCTGAAAGAAAGAAAAGAGCCACATACAGTGCAACTTCTTTAACATTGCAGCTCTGTGCACTTAGCCTAAAACTGAATGGCAGAGGTCAGCATGACCGCTGGCATATCCCAGCATGCAATGGCAAAGAGGTGGCGACATTGTTCTAATGGGCCTAGTCTGTGACAGAGCAGAACACAAAATTACAGGCTGTG
Organism: Labeo calbasu; assembly: GCA_019740295.1. Taxonomy (NCBI): domain Eukaryota; kingdom Metazoa; phylum Chordata; class Actinopteri; order Cypriniformes; family Cyprinidae; genus Labeo; species Labeo calbasu. The sequence continues at coordinate 5,890 of JAHKKF010527106.1, forward strand.
AAATGCTAATTCTAACACAATCCCTACAGTAGAGTCCTGACTGCCTGATCCAAACCAAAAAAAAGCAGATGAATGGACAAAGTAACCATCCCATTTGACATTTGGCGAGTCTCTTGCTAACATACTAGAGTTTTGAGTTTGACTATGGAATTGTGGGAACTCAGAGACATTTTGTTTCTCTGCATCTGTTCTTTTATTTCCGTTCAGCATCTCTCCTGATAACACTGGAGCAAACATGGAATCCTATAATCCAACATGCACACAGCTGCTGGAGACCACCGGGAGATCAGCACTACTATTGTTTGTATGTTTGCAGCAGGTGGTGTTTATCTGACAGCCTTAAATACTTGGAGTATTTTATTTCCTCCCATGACAGGACAGCAACAGCATATTGTCTCTCTTCTTAGATGATGATGAGCACAATCACACCTGAGTGCTTCACATCACCCCAGCCTCAAATCACTCGTCTGTTAAAATCGTCCTCCCACAACTCACTTCTGCTGGGACCAGAGATGTACTCAAATATTTGATGATAGTAACTTGCTACAATATTTGTTTTACTACTTAATTGAAGCAGGGTGTCTTTAAGTCTAAAGATGAAGTGTGTAATTTCTGTACTACATGGAAGTCCAAAAACAATGTTTCCAAACTGGTTTCCCAAAAGTTCATTCTTCCATGACAGCTAATTCTTGAAGTAGATCAATACCTCTGAGATTGATCACAACATTAAAACTTAATTTTCTGGAACACAAAAATTATTTGGAAAAAAGGCAGAAGACTGTACTGCATGTCTTATATAAGGGAACAAACCGGTATAAAATATGAAACTACTGACTCATTCAATATGTATACAGTAAAATAAGGCGCTGCGGATAATCCGTGGGTCGGGTGGGTGGGGTAATAAAAAAAAATGCATTCTGATTATTTGCAGGTGGGTCGCGGGTGGATGAGATAAATCAATAATGACGAAATATTAACTACATTTTCTAAAATGTGAACTCTTTTTAAATACTTTTTTCATCAGGCAAACAATTTCATTTGTGTGTGTGTGTGTTCGCTTGTTCGAAAAGTTGTGACAGAAACATTCCAGACAAAGTTTGAAGGGAGTTACGCCTGTGTTAATGCTATTGAGTAGGGTAATATGCAGTGGTGTAGTGCAGAACCTGTATATATCCATTTCTTCAGTCGGCTTTGCGTATGCTCACTTCTAAATCCCCTCTGATGCGCATCATTCAGTAGTGTCCTGCATTAGCCAATCATGACAGGCCACCATTTGTAATTAAATCGTATGTGAATAAATGCAAATATCAGTTAACGGAATTCTTTTTAGCGTGGATTTGGCTTAAAAGCACGAGTGATTATAAGCTTGTATAAGTGTGCAGGGATGTGCAGATCAGCTGAATCTGCTGTTAAAAATGAACCATTCATTCATCATATTATCATGCAAAAATAAGAATTAGAATAATTGTAAATGGCGATTAAATGCGATGCAGTTGAAAATTCGGATGCACCTAACTTTTGTGCTGGTGCACCTAAGAAAAAAAGTTAGACGCACCAGTGCAACCAGTGCAAAAAGTTAGTCTAGAGCCCTGGACCCCTTTAAATGCACTTTCTCTATATATATCAAAGAATCTTAAAGAAGTTTTTTACTAAAAAAACATTAAGGAAAACTACTTTTTTCTGGGGGTCAACCAATTGGAGCCGATATTAAGGTTTTTTATGGTTATCGGTAATTTTTTAAACCAATTTTCCAATAAACTTAAAAATAAAGATTTTTTTCCCTCTGAGCCCTTGTTATTTATAATTTTACCATTCATTTTTACACCAGACATACTGTACATTGGTTCAAAATATCGGTTATCAGTCTACGTGATCTGTAATAATCGGTATCGGCTCTGAGAAACACATATCGGTCGACCCCTACTTTTTTCAACATTGATAATAATCAGAATAACCAGTTCTCTTGAGCAACAAATCAGCATATTAGAATGATTTCTGAAAGATCATGTGACACTGAAGACTGGAGTAATGACTGGTGAAAATTGAGCTTTGCCATCATAGGAATACAAATATATTTTAAAACAGAAAACACTATACTATATTAAACTTTTCTTTCTTTCTTTCTTTCTTTCTTTCTTTCTTTCTTTCTTTCTTTCTTTCTTTCTTAATGCATGCAGCCTTGGTGAGCCAGAAATACACATTTTGGCCTGATTAAACAAACACCGCAATTTTTGTAATTGGCAGCTATAAAACTTACTGTATAGTTGTTTCTGCTCATTAAACTGGGAAAGACAATGAATTTTAATCGCGGAAAAAATACACACTTCAATTTAAACACCATTAGAAACAAAATTGGAAGACAGCATACTATCATTGCATTGGACTTTTTACTCAGTGGACCTTAAGATTTGACTTTTTTGGCGGACATCCAATTTCATGATCTCAAGAGCACTGTGGCTGGGCTGAGGGACACCGTCTGACCTTTAAATCTTGAGGAGAGAGAGAGAGAGGGGACCAAGATCATTATCTCTCCTCTGAGTGCAGTGTGTTTTTCCCCACTGACCTGTAGAACGGCACTGACCTCAATTGCTGCTGGCTGACCACCAACTTCACCTTGTTTTGCCCTTTAGATGTACGATTACTTTTATCACACGCCCCCTACAACCTTTCAGAAGCTGTAATCCTCACTATACATTCAACAACCAACACACAACTTGTGCTATGAGTCCTAGCTTTGACTGCTCAGTATCGATGGCCGTCTTGTGCAACCAAACGCAATAGAAGCGGATTTCAGGCATGCGCTGTACTGTATAGAAACCACATCTCCCATACATAAGTTACTGAGCAACAAGGACAAATTCATTACACAAAGCTGGGGCGGCGTGCTAAAGGCTCATTGATATCAATAAAAAAGATTTAAAATGTAGTGCTTGGGCACAAGTTGGAAATGCTTTTGCCGTGCTGGTGCACTCTGTGGAAGCAGGGAGCCGTGTATCATCCCAGGCTTATGAGTTCAGACCTGCCGTTGCAGGAATAATGTAAGAGGAAATCCCAGCTGACAGTGCAGGATTGTTCCTCTCATGCACAATGAAAGCAATAGCACAGACTATCAAATCCAACCATTTAGCCTGGCTTCAACACAAGAGACAAATCAGACGTACTCGTCACACACACTAATGTATTAAAAGAGCAGTTCACCCAAAGTTAAATTATACGCTCATCTTCATGTTGATCAAAACCTGTATGACTTTCTTTCTTCTGTGGAAGATTAAAGAATTATAAACATTTTAGATTAATAGTGCAATAAATAATGGTGCAAAAGCACCATTAACGTATCATAAAAATGGTCCTTTTCACTTGCACAAGCTATACAATAGCTTTGTGTGGAAAAAAAGTCTTCAATCATTGAAAATGTTGATGCCCTAGATCTTTCAGCGAGAACTCTAGAGAGTTCATAAATTAATTATTCTTTTAACTTGGCTCTTTTCAATAAATCCATCTGATTGGTTTAAATCACTGACTCAATTTAACTATTAAAGTCAATTACAGTAAATGAAAGAAATCTGTAAGAACTGCAAGCATTATATTTTACATTAAACAATGATCTGTTAATCATTAGATAATGTTTAATAAGTTTGTTAGTAAACATTAACAAGCAGATTATCTCACCTTTCCAGCTATTTGAATGGGTGTTAACTAATGATCCATTAAGCATTATATAATGTCTGTTAAAGGAACAGCTTACCCATTACTTACTCACTCTCATGTTGTTCCAAACCTGTAAGTCCTTTGTTCATCTTTGGAGCACAAATTAAAATATTTTTGATGAAAAACGAGCACCTTCTGACACCGCATAGACAGCAATGCAACTGAAATGAAATTGTTGAACAACGTCATTTTTGTTTTCTTTGCGCACAAAAAATATTCTCATAGCTTCATAGAATTGTGGTTGAACCACTGATGTCACATTGACTATTTTAATGATGTCTTTACTACCTTTCTGGGTCTTGAACATGGTAATAGCGTTTCTGTCTATGCAGGGTCAGAATGCTATTGGATTTCATCAAAAACATCTTCATTTGTGTTCTGAAGATGAATAAAATTCTTACAGTTTTGAAACAATATGAGGGTAAGTAATTAATGACAGAATGTTCATTTTTGGGTAAACAAACCCTTTAAAGCTTCAATCACCATTCATTGTAACAGGATGAAAAAGAGTGAGCAACAAACCGATGAAACACCAATAATGCTGCTTCTGTGTCCAAACTGAAAACATATTCTAATACAAAGGATTTGCAATGCCTCTGTGAGAATATTCTCTAACATAGCGCATCTCTACACGCAGAGATCACATTAGTCTGCTTTACGAAAAACCACGAGTGAGACAGTCTACAGCTGGAGGAGTTCACCTGTCACAGAAGAGATCAAGGGGTCTGGATGAACTGACTCCAGATCAGTGGGCAGAGCAGTAGTGAATCTGTGTAAATACTGTCATCCATTATGCATGCACACCGACAGCCCTGGCTCAGGTTGTATGACCTGTGAGAAAACCAGAGCCTTCTGTCTGCACAGTGTATTGCTCGGTCACATCTCGCTAAACTACAATAGCTAGACCTCTGAACTCAGCCTGTGGATTGCATATCCCAACACCTCCGCAAATACATTAGTGAAGATGTGACCGATGAGTGTATGGTGACCTGTGAGGTTATTCCTCATTCTTCACTGCCCACGACTTTATGGCTTCAATACAATAAACCACCTGAATGCATTCTCAAGCTTTCATATAAACACACATACAGTACTGTTCAAAAGTTTGGGGTCAGAAATTGATACTTTTTTTTTCAGCAGGGATACATTAAAATGATCAAAAGTAACAGGAAAATACATCTGTATGTTACAAAAGAGTTAAAATAAATGCTTTTCTTTTGAATGCTCTATTCATTAAAAAAAGGTAGTACTGTTTCTACAAAAAAGAAAAAATGTTAACATTGATAAGACCAAATCATCACATTAGAATGATTTCTGAAGGATTATATAACACTGAAGTAATTTAGCCAGGACATTCATAAATTACATTTCAATATTCACAATTTTATAGTTTTTACTGTATTTCTGATCAAATAAATGCAGTCCTGGTAAAAGTAAGATACAATTTTCACTGAGTTTAGGTGAATGAAACCCTGCGACAGGAGGTTGTCCTTTCAGCCACTGCACGAGTTTGTCATTCCCAAATCTGTGATTTCTCGAATATTGCATGTTTTTAAAATGACACCAGAGATGGGAAGTAACTAAGTACAAATACTTTGTTACCGTACTTAAGTAGATTTTTCTGGTATCAGTACTTTACTTCACTATTTATTTTTCTGACTACTTTTTACGTTTACTCCTTATATTTTACACAAATATCTGTACTTCTTACTTCTTACATTTTCAAACCAGGCCGTTACTTTAGTTTCAATCTGCCTGTAGTGGATCACCATTCGATAACAAATCTCTAAATCATGAATCAGTCTGTACTGGCAACACGATTCGGAGTGGATCAGAAGGGCAAAACATCATTATTATCTACTGTAAAGTTACAGTAGTAATTTAGTAAACAAATGTTATAAGACATCGTTTTATAATACGTTTAGAGTAAGCTAGGGCAGATAACAACACAACCTTTATGACAATTAAAGGTTTTCTCTAACCATAGACCAACGAACCATGAAATTATGGTTATAAATTTATCCGCAAAAAAAAAAAAAACATGGTTAATTTTGGTAAGAGAAAAATATGACTTATGATAATGCAATAACATGTTCAGTATTAGAATTTTTTCTGTAAAGATATTGTCATGGTATAATTATTATTGTACTAATTTTGACATTTAGACAAAATATATTTTTATTAAATCTATAGTATTTAAGTAATTTTAAGATAAAACAACACATGGTCATAATGTGATCCTTTAAACTTGTGTTATTGCAAACCAAATACAATGAGGTGGTTGTTTTGCAAGAAGGTGGAGACATTTCAGTTCATAGCAATAGATGGCTGATGGGAAAAGGGACAGGTACAAGAAAATTAGTGAAAAAAAGTAAACACACACAGTGAGATGCAGTGAGATATCATGGAAAATGAAGAGACTGAAAAAGGAAAATGGAAATGAAGGTGCAGTACAAGAGAGAGTCTTTAATTATTTTGCATGGCCCCAGCCTAAGGTTTTAAACCTTTTTTAAATGTGATGGCCATACAAGAAATAGGGTTTTCTGACACTAATTCAATCAAGTCAATCAAGTCCACCAAAAAGGCTTAAGCAAAGACTGTCAATGGGGAAAAGGTTCATTTGTGTCTGATTGGAAACATTTTGTTTGGCATCAAACTGGGGAAAGACTGAAGCCAGAGTGCGTACAGAAGTCAGTGAAAGGTGGAGTACGAAATGTCATGGTTTGGGGGATGTTTTCTGCAGTAGGAGTTGGGCTTCTTTTATAGATACATGGCACAGTGAATGCAAATGTTTATCAGAATCTCATTCAACAACATGCAGTTTCCTCCCAATCAACCTGAAATTTTCATGCAAGACAATGCCCCCGTCACACTGCAAAATGGGTAAAGCAGTTCCTTGAAGCTAAGAACATAGGAATAATGAAATGGTTGGCCCAGAATCCTGATCTAAGCTTGAATAAAAATCTCTGGAAAAGCCAGAGAGATGATCCTCTCTGCAAAGCACAAGACCCAGGGGGCAAGGATGGGTCCAGATCCAGCTCCTCCCACCTTACATATACTGTACCTAAACCTACCTGTCTCCAAACCCTGATCCTTAAGCCCACCCATCTCCGCTCCTAAACCTATCATCTCCACCCCCTAGATGTGGATCCAACTCTGCCCCCTGGATCTTGTGTTCTGCAGTGAGGGGATACTGGAGTTAGAGTCCTGATCTAAACCCAATTGGAAATCTCTGGAAAATTCTTGGCGACAAAGTTATAGCTAAAAAAAACCTATACAGTTACCAAACTATAGAAGAGAGTGAAAGAAAAGTGGACCAAGATCACACCAGCACAGTCTGAGAAACCAGTGATGTTCTGCAGCTGCACATGTGCTGAAATCATTCAAAGCAAGAGCCTCTACACTTCCAACTAATTTCTGGCAGCTTTAACCCTCCAAAATTTTAGCTGTAATCTTCTTTCATGCTACAGTACTGTTATCTAGTTTCAATTACTCTGTTTTCCACAAAATAATGTTTTTTGTCGAAATGCCTTGGTTATTTTGTCAAACATGTTAGTATAACAGTGGTATACCTACAGCTAATATTCCTTCAAATTTTGAGGGATGAAAATAATAATACTTCAGAAAAAAATCAAGTATTTATAGCATAGATAGGCAACATCGGTCTTGGCAGGTGAGTTTTTTTTTCAGGGTTAGAGCTAAACTCTGCAGGACATCGGCACTCCAGGACCGACATTGCCTATCCCTGATTTATAGATTGTTTTCTAATTTTGATCTCCACTGTATATATATAAAACAAACTCATTTTTCATACATTTCAATACAGTGTGCCATAAAACTGCTGACAAATAGTGAAATACCAGGCCTCTGGGACTCTTCTTCCATTATTGCATTGCCTTCTGTGTCTGTTATTATCTGAAGTTATCTGAGTTTATAAACTATTAACGTTCAGTCTGATGAATAATTCAAAGAAACAGGAAGGGAAGTTCCATCATAAGGACAGATGGGCTGCGCATCATGACTTATACATACACGTTTTCCGAGCAGAGTCTTCCACGAATAGAGAGGAGATGTCCTCGTCCACTCCAGCCTCGTTACGGGCAATGCAGGTATAGGCGCCGGTGTCCTCGAAATGGACGTTACTGATGTGCACCTCACTCCCGTTAGCTGGAAAGAGAAAAAAAAAAGAATGAAGGAAAAACTGAAGTGAACTTTTCCTCCATCGCTTCTAAATCACTTGAGACAGAAACGGCTCTATTTATGTAAGTTTTTCTAATGGGTTCGTAAAAAATGTGTTTGATAACGGCTGAAACATTTATAGTGTTCTCAAGTTGTCATGTTAGCTTTAGTCTGAACAGCTGACTTCGGAGGAATGTTTGTTGATGAGAGGCCCCACAGGGGGGATTGTGGGATTGAGTAAAGATCTAGATCTAGATCATGACAAACACGTCAATCACTGCTACAGTGCAACCAGAAGGCATCACGGCTATAAAAAGCTACTTCAGAATGACAAGATCAACGTCTGCTTGTGTAACGATATGGGTACATTTTTTTCAATGTCAAATCAGCTAGTATAAAAGCTTTTGTTGAAAAC